>JAOXYD010170373.1:0-23724 GCA_028565735.1 Pinacopodium congolense | reverse complement strand
TTGGTGATCTTGCCAATGATCTTGTTACTTCCATATCTTCTTAATGAATAAAGGAAGTCACCAAAATACCACTCTTTGTATAAATAAAGATGAAAACAAAACTAAGAAAGAAAGAAACTGCTAATTTAAACATCAATCAATCAAAACAAGAAAACAATTCTCTCGAGGAACTGACACTAATATGTTCCTAATATTACAATTACACTTCTCTAGTAACAACCCCAAAAAATTGATTGCAATCAGCCATACACAAAATTAGCTCAAATTAATCTATCTTTTAATGCACAAAATTATAATTTATTCAAAACCAACTCTTCGACAAGTGCATCGATCACAACAAGTAATATAGTGGAGTGTTTTTAAGACTCCGAGTATCGATCCCATGAGGAAGGGTGTATGTGATTGTAAGTACTATGTGAATTGGAATACAATTATCTAGAGAATTATGGCTTTATAATTTAAAAGATTAAAATAAAATTACAAAACTAATCTAAAAAGCCTAGAAAACTTCCAATCAATTGTAAAAGAGTTTAAGGATGCTTTTTCCTAATTTATCCATTAAAGCTTTATTGGTTGATGATTTAATTGATGGATTAGTGATGCTTTATCTAAGGTATCTTCACTACATCAAGATAGAGATATGGTTAAGACACTGAATTATCATATCCTGAGGTTTGATTATGCTTTAGACTTAGGTAATAGACTTAAAGCTTAGGAAATCTAATCTTAAATTTCCCTAACAACCTAGCTAAACTGAAATTAAACATTAAGCACATAAATTAATCAAAGATCACAAAATAAATAACTTAAACAACATAAAATTTGATTAATTCATAAACAAAACCATAATACATAAGACCAAAGGTCAGAAATCACCAAAGCTGGATCTAAGATAATTAACTAACTCTAATCCACGTGATTATAGCTATTGGAACTCAAAAATAACCCGCAAACATGATATAAAAAATATTGAAAATAAAAGAAAAGAAAAACAACATAAAAACTACTTTAATCTGAAAACTAACTAAAATAATAGTGTTTAATTCCTAAATCTGATGCTTCAAACATCTGGGAGAGGCCTCTATACATAAGGAGGGTGTAGTTATAAATGAAGGAAGAAGACAAGCTAAAATTGTTAAATAAATTGGCTGAAGAACATGTCTGTCACCTTATTATAGTGGGCTCACTGAATGAATACGGTGGGTTAGAGCCTTACGTATTAGTGTGAGACCAATACAATAGGTTACCCACATCTACGTATTGGTTATGAAACCATTGTCTTCTTGCATCCTTTCCATGCAAATTTCCAATTCTTCATATCAAACTGAAATTTAACCATTTCTAAACATTAATTAAACATTTAAGCCCTGAAATATGAGTAAATTTACATCAAATGACACCTAACAACACTATAAATTTAACCCTTAACACAAGGAGAGTTCCTTTGCAAGGAAAAATGCTTGTTGTGATCAACTGCTTAGAAAACTTGTTTTGTCCTCTTCTCTCTTAAGGCAACGTGCCAAGCCAAACCATCCTTTTTCTTTTTTTTCTTTAAAATATTTTTAAAACCTCCTTCCAAGCTTTTTCTATTAAAGTTTTTATCTTACTTTGTGTCTTTAAAAGTGGGGCGCGTGTCAATCACTCCTTAATAGCCTCCTCTCCTTCTCATTTGTTAAAAATTCTTTTGTTCTCCTAGAAATCTTTCTTTAAATTTTTCTTATTCTCCTCTCCAACTTTAAAATGATTCTTTTGTTCTCTTAGGAAAGCTTTTATTTTAAAAACTTTTTGTCTTCTTCTCCTGGAAAGGTCGTTTTTAAACCATAACCTGTCAAGCTTTTTAAGTCATTTTTGTTGCTCTTTTATAAGAGCAAGGTATATGACTTGCTCTAAGGAAAGCTTCATTTGTGTTTTATTTACTCTTCTCTTTTTAATAACATTTTTGCTCCAATTTTTCTTAAAACCTTGCCTTTTATCCCAAATGTGTATCAACACATCCAACCTAGCATTCAACATAAATTGAATAGCAATTAAGCATTTTATCTTGAAAATGGGATTGAAATCACATGGAAATGCATTTAAAAAAAGATAATTCAATCCTGTTACTCATCGTAAAATTTTCAAACACTTTTTCACATAAACCTTAGCACATTTATACATTCTAAACCATTCACACAACCTAACCTCAAAACATATCCTATAATTTTCAACCACTTCTTTTCACACACGCCATTAACATATATACATAAACATTAAGCTAGTTCCCGAAAGGTTTTAGTGTATCAAGAGGATTATTAGAAACAATATATATATACCTTCTTTTAATTATTCATCCTATGTATGTAAATAGTAAATATGAATGCATTATACATGACTTAAACCCTATAACACTAGGAAAAAACCAATATAAGAATTAAATTTCTTTTAAAATACAAAGGATAACTCATTCATTCACTATCTTGGTTCTTGACCTTCCATTCATTTAATCGTTATGTATTATCACTTTATTCCAATACTCTAATTGAGACTCCAAATTGCGTCTTCTAAACATCTTTTATCTTCAAACCTATCTTTTCAACACGCTAAATATAATGAATGCATTAATAGTATTATTTGGTCATCATTAAAACTCAAGTGGAACCTCACCTGCTTTAATAATCTCCTCCTTTTTTATGATGGAAAAACCATGGGACATCATGGAAACATAACATACCAATCAAATCACTTTACTTAAATTAATATCACACAGTTTCTCCCTTTTTATGCAATTAGTAAAAAGTTCTAAACATATAATTAATGAATCATATGGATCCAATACCACTCATATTTTTCTTGTTAGTCCTAGATGGCATCTAAAAGGGGAGTGAATTTGGTGATTAAAAAATTTCTACAATAAATTTCTAAGTTCAATCAAAATTCTTAATACTTTTATGACAAGAATATCAAAAAACAAGTAATACATGCGACTTGATAAAAAAAAATTAATATGCACAATTTCACAAAAAATTCAATTAGAAAATTAAAAATAATATAAATACAATTTTTGGATAACAATAAACATAAAAAATCAATTTAAGCCCAAATAAGTGTGTAAAAGTAAAGAGTACAAGGAAGAAAGACACAACTAATTTATACTATTTCAGAGAAGATCTACTTTCTCTTATGTCTAATCCCTAATAAAACTTGTTGAGATTTTTTCACTATAATCAAAAAGCAAAAAAATGGAAATTAAAATCCTTTTTCTAGGTTCAAGGATAACCTTTTGAATCATTTTTCAAAGGCTTAAGGATAACTTGTTTCCTTACAACTATTTTGCTCTCAAACATACACTTTGAGTATTTTCATTCAAGTTCAATTTAGAGTATCAAGAGGCTCATAAAAACTCAATATGAATGTAGAAATTCGTGCATAAAAATCTCTAAAAACAATTTAAGCTTAAACTTCTCACACAAGGTCTTTTAATGTATAAATAACTTGAATGATTGAAAAAAAAGAACTTAGATGATGAAAACTAATGCAATACAACATATATATAGGATGAAGATCTCAAGCTATTCCTTTATGATAGTTGTATGACATTATAATGCATTAAACATATGTCACCGTTAAGAAATAGTCATTGTACTGTGATTTTTTCTCTTTAATGGCGATTTCTAACTTCAACAATTATGAACAACGACGTTTTTCTTATTCTCTAAACCAATTCAAATATATTATAACATTATAGACACTTTCCAAACTCACACACACATACTTAAAAACTTATCGAAAACATTTTTAACACATCGAGTGGATTATTAAAAACATTTCATATAAAATTCCTCTTTATTATAAATTTTACACACATATTATAATTCATGTATGTGTTATATAGGAATGAGCCTCATTAAAACACTAAAATGAACTAAGTGAAATTTACAATAAAAATTATAAACATTAATCTATATGAATACTATTTTTTTCTTCTAAAAACTTAAGCCTTGATCAATCATATTCATGATCTTTAACTTTGCTCTAAGACTCCATAAATAATTTCTTTAATACTTCAACTTCAACACCTATCTTTCAATTTATCAAATATACAAAATTAGTAGTTTGGAGAGTGTTTTTTCATCATCAACACAAGGTGAACCTCCCTTGGTTCAGTAATTTCTCCTTTTTTGATGATAACAAAATGATGTGATATTATACACTTCAAATAACTAGTCATCATTCCAAAACATTCAAAATACCATATAGTCATTATTTAACATGTAGTTATATATCATAATCAACATAACTAATTCATTTCATAATCAATATTGCAAACACAAAGATCTTTCAAAGACTTCACCATCAAGTTCTCAAAAATAATTAACTCCCCCTAAATTCATGCATTATATAAGAAATTCTACTATTCCCATTTAAAAAGATAATATCTCATACATCTACCCCCTTAAAATCATCAAAAGGATAAAAGTAAACATGTAACAATAATTAAACAACATAAATCCTAAATTTAGTTGATAAAAAATATATCATAAGCAAGCATTAACAATCACAAGGAACTACCATCTATTATACTTAAATCTCTTAAAATTTTGAAGTATTTTTCAAAATCCAAACTTTACCTAAATCAAGAAGGAAGCATTATAACATATTAACCTCATAATAAAAAATATTTCAAAAACATGATAAAAAAGGATTTCAAAAAGAAGCATTTCTCTCCTTTTTTGAAAAAATCAACCCAAAGCAAGATTTTAGCAAGACTCATCAACTTAATTTCATGATTAAATATTTCAATAAAAAAAAAATCATGTTCCATAACAAAAAATTCTCAACTATTAAAGACAAAAGCAAAGTTATGATCAAATATCATTAACACCCATTACAAAAAAAAAAAAAGATCATAAATTTCATTACATCGAACAAAAATCATGCATTTTGGATAAGAAAGTCTAATTACCCCTAAATGAAACAATTTTCAAGATTTTAAAAATATCCAAAAGTTCACATGAAATGCCACGTCATGGGATTTTTAAAAAGAAATATATTTTAGGGGATTTAAAAATATGTATGAAGTCAAAAAAACTAATGTATTATAAGAACTTTTAATCATTAAAATCATCAAAAAGTTTAAAATTTTATCAAAAGTATCAAGGCTCCCTCTCAATCTAAGAAATTTTTCATATATGCAAATCTTAAAGGTATGAGAGGGATGGATGAAAAAAATAAAAATATTATAAACAATGTCTATCAATCAAAAGTAACTTTACATATTTCGTTGTCATTTCTAATGTAATATAAAATCAACATGTCATCCATAAAGCATCTAAACAATCAATAAGTACTTTGAGAAGAACTAAACATCAAGCAATAATTTCATCACAAAAATTACTCAAAATTAGAAAATATCAATGATATTTTCAAGTAATAAAATCACGCTTATTTCATTTTAAGAATGGGATCAAGGTGTACCTCCTTGAACATACATCACTAAATATCTTTAATTCTTCTTCCTTAATTCAACAATGCATATAAGTGATTTTCATCTTTCTTTCCTTTTTCTTTTTTTGGTCTTTCTTCTTCCAAGTCAATTCTTCTATATGCTTTAACACTTCTTTTTAGGAGTTCTAAACATCACATTCACTGTCACTATGACGAGAATGAGAAGAAGGTACCTCATTGTATGTCATAAAGCACATGTTTTCCACTTCTTCATTTTCACAATAACTTGACTTGATCTATATGGCATTCAATTCCTTCTTCTTCATTGATTCTTTCTTTTCCCTCTTCTCCTTCTTTTCCTTCCTTTCCTCCTTATCCATCTCTTCTTCCTCTTCTTATTCTTCTTAACAATGACATTGTTAATGATATTGTACACCATTGTTGATCTCCAAAAGAGACTTCAATATGGGTTAAAAATAGTGCCATTCTACTCCTCCAAAACTGTTATTGATCTCTTATAAACAAAACAAAAAAAACTTGACCAAAACACATTCAGTTCAATCCAAATCAATTCCTAATGTAATCATACACTTTCTAATACATTTAAAACACTTCTAGACATCACCAAACACTTATTAACTCAAATTTATACAATCAGGCTCAATCATATAAATTATTACAATTATATTCATTTAATTTACCAACTTTCCTTAATCCTAACACTTTATTTTTCATCTTATCACATATAACATCATACTTAACTAAATTTTCAATTCATAAAACTTACAAATCACACAAATTAAGAATTACCACATAAGTCATACCAAATCAACCTAATTACCAATCCATTCACTTATCCTCTAATCAATTCATACAAATCATACCAATTTAATCATTCATTCATACCTTAACTAATTTAATATCATACATGCATTCATCTATCCATCAAAAGGGTTTTCACACTCAACAATCACATACAATACCTCTTAATTATGCATCTTATATGTAACATACTTAAACATGAATGTAAAATGCATTATATGAGCCCTTAGACACATGGTAAAATCAAAGATAAGACTTGCAAAAAAAAAAAAAAACTCACTTAAATAACCTATTAAGATTACTATCTTGAACTTGATCTTTCATCTTCAATGAAGTTTACATCCAATGCTTCTTTTCTTATCAACTTAGTCTTCAACGATTTCCATATACTCTTTAATACTTCAACATAAATGTGAAACATAGCCTTTAATTCTAATGCTCCAATTATGTGCCTCAAAATAGTTTCTTCATCAACCTATCTCATAAAATATAACAAATTTCATAATTACATTAGTAAGGACATTTTGTCATCATTAAAGTAAAGGTAGAATCATCCCTTGGTTCAACAACATTAAAGGGAGCTTGAAGGCACATAATTTTTGTATAAATTTTTTGGCACCTCCATTCTCATTTTTACTAAGTTCCAAATAATGTTTTGATAGCTAAATCTTGAAGACAACGAAATTCATTAGGAAAGAGCTTCAAGGACATTAAAGGAGTTTGGATTGGGAGGCTAGGAGCAAAAAGTCTTAGACCAAAGGGCTGCGATTTCATGAGCATTTCTCTATTCTCTACTTTGGTTTCTTTAAGTTGTTTTCATTGTTCCTTTTCATTTGCGCTGATTGGGATAAAAGGCTCGAAGTAAGAAGTTTTAGAGGAAAGGGGTTGTTGATTTTATGAGCACACTCTAATCTCTACTTTGGTTTCTCTATATTTTTTTCATTGTTTCTTGTATCTTTTACTTGGTTGTGTTGTTATTCAAGTGTAGAAGAAGCTTGGATATGGATGTTTGAATTAAAGGTTCATTCACAGGGGGGTTTTCATTATTTTGAACATTCCAAATCTCTACCTTGGTTTATTTTAGTTATTTTCATTATTTCTTTGAATATTCAATTGATTTAGTTGTAAGAATAAGTATATTTTATGGTAAATTTAAAAAGTCAGTGATGCTTAATGTGATACTTGCCTAATTTTTAAATAAAATTATCCAAGAATCACAATAACAATATCATAACACGCAATATATAGCTTAGGTGAGTCCAGGGTCAAATCCATAAGAACTAATACTATTAGTGAATCCCTATCTCAATTATCTAGCTTAACAAGATTCAATTGGATTGATTTATTGATAGCAAAAATTTAAAGAATGAATAAAATTAAATTTGCTTAACAAAACTAACAAAAGATAACACTAACGATGAAACTATCTCAACTATCTAGCTTAACAATATTGAAATGGATTGATTTATTGATAGAAAAAATTTAAAGAACAAATAAAAGTAAATTACTTAACCAAATTCAAAAAAGATAACACTGATGATGAAGCTAGGATTCAGATGATTAATCCATCTAAGATGTTTACGTATTCACCGTTTATCTTAATTTATAGATTTATTACACCGTAGATTTCCTAATGTAAATCACACTCTCTCTCAAGTTATGAAACCTTATTCAACTCAATAAATTAAGTGAAATTTATCTCTATCCCTCTCTATTGATTGAACGCATTACCTCGCTCTATGTAATCTATTGTTTTAGGTAAGCTCACATCAAACCCAAACATATTATGTAAGTCTATCTCCAGGTTTCCATGCAAGATGTATTTTTTATGCAGTGATTCTAAGGTATACAATGATCTGATCCTTTGATTAAACATATGTAATGGGCTCTCAATCAAGCATTCATAAAATCAAAGCATTAAATCGACCTTTACGTTCGCATAACATACGATAAACAATGTCATTAAAATCCATAAAAAATACTAATACAAAATCTATAAATTCAAACATAAGTGAAGAACAAATAATAAATACTACGTCCTATAGTTCAAAAATACATAAATCTTAATGAGAAAATTAGTTCCTCGTCATATGTTGATTCAAAAGAACAATCAACAAAGAGAAAGAGAAAGAAAGGCTCACGATGATTTAATCTTGATCTTTTAACTCTTAATGATGTTTGATTTGAATTCCTTGTCTTTAGTCTTTAATTCTTGTGTTGGAATCTTTTTTTCTCCTTCAATATTAAGTAAAACCCTTTGGAGATGGTCTTTGATCTCAAAACCTATCCTTGGTGGCTTCTTAAAGTTGTTCGAGGCAAGAGACATAAGAAAATAACCATAGAAGAGTTTTAAAACAACCCTTCATGTTAGACTCACGGCCTAGACTCATGGCTATGTGTCTTAACCGTGATATCTACTGTCTAGATATCATAACCAAGTTCAAAGTCATAGTTATTGGGGTCTTGGAAATGGGTTCCTTAACAACTTCTTTCTTTACTCGCTCTTTCTACTCTAACTTCTTTTATACACCTCAAAATGCCTTGAAATTTGATATGTAAGCTCCTAACATGATAATATTGCTTCCCATAAAATTTCATACCAATATAATATTAGGAATTGCATCTAATTCATCCTCAAATAACCTATACCATTGTTGATACTTGTTGGATCTTATCTTGTTCTTCTCTTGATATATCCTTTAAGCCTTATCATAATGGCTTGAAAATTGGTGTGGAGCTTCAAAACATGATGCTCTAAGTCCTTAAATTGAATGCACCCCTCTTTTAGTTCCAAAGTTGCCTCAAAATTCTCACTTAATCTGACAAAACACAAAGAATCATCCAAAACAACTTCAGTATCATCTTTTTCACAAATCAACCAAATATACACCTCAATCAAATGCAAATATCCCTCAAACCTTACATAATCATTATAAAAACATGTCTAAAATATGTATAAATAAGGTTCTATCAAATACCCCCATACTTAAGTTGTTGCTTGTCCTTAAGCGATGATTTAAACATCCATTCAAAATGAAATCAATCAAGAGTTGAGGAGTAATTAAATACAAACAAAAGTCAATCAATGATCTTGAGTTAGTTTACATATCTCAGTCTTTTTCATGACAAAAACTTGGTTAGAGAACATGCATTCACAAGGTTAGTAGTTAGGCAGCCTTTAATAAACAATATCAAACACCAATGAAGTTTCATATGGAGCATTATATAAACTTGTTCAAGGAAATCATTATTAATTTAAAGTATAACTCAATTGGTTATTCTTTGAGCAATTATGGGATTTCACCTTGTCTTTTGACACGAGGGTAATTACTCAACTTAGTTATCCCTTTTTGGCTTGTTTACAATGTCATCTAGCCTTTTATGTGAAGGTAAACTTTTGTCGTTAACACCCCTGGTTACTCAATTAGATCACAATAGCAAATGGATATTAGCTTAACTCATACACTTCAACCCTTTTATTGATATGAAGCTAGTGGAGTGAGTGTTTGCTCACTTAATTTAAGCATAAGTATACTCTTTATTCATTGAACAGACATCCTATTCCAAATTCTTACAATTTTCTATACACAACTACAATCAACATTCAACATTGAACATAAAGGTTCCTATCATCATAAGCAAGTCACACAAAAATTTTTAAAAAAAAAGAAAAGAAAAAAATTTTAGGTCAAAAATCAATCAAGGACTATTCAATGGTCACCTTATCAAGAACATGAACACCATAATTACAAATTAACTCTCAATCCCAATCATTCATAAATGAAGCATTCAGGTCATTACTATTAGACTCCTAACAAATTAAATGTGTTGATATGTGATAGATCGTGTCATATTTAACCCCCCCAATACACACACACTCTTAAGCTAAATTATCCTCAATTTCGAGGATCTAGGACCAATAAAGTGTGTGAAAAGTGAGAATAAGGAAGAAAACAACACTTCCCTAGATAATGAAGTCCATTGCAAGACATGATGTTGAAGGCCTTGAGTTATACCCATATGGTAGAAGATAAGGATCCAAAGTTTGCGATGAAAATATGAAGAATAATAGTAAAGCACAAACTAGCTAAAAGATTAGACCAAGAAAAGTTTAAACAACAAAAATAATATAAAGAAACAAAAACAATTAAGTCCTACAAATCAACTACCATGTTGGATTGCCGAATTGAAAACAACAAGAAAATAAACAAAAAACAAGAAAAATAACATAAAATAAAAACAAACCGAACCATATAGGATCCATAGCTCACTTTAATCTACAATTAAGGTGGTAGTGGTTGAGGATAGAATTGCATGTATTGTTGCCACCACTCTTACTGCTACTTCCATCTTTGCTACTACTTCCATCTTTGCTACTAGACCCGCTAATCCTCTTGACTTTGACATTGTAGCTCCTTCCATCTCTCCTGCTGCAAATGTTGATACTAAGCCCATCTAATGTCATTAATTACGTGATAGTTTCTTATCTCGAGGTATAGATCCTCATCCTAAGCTTTGTGTTAATTAGAATCCATTATAACAGCAGATATAGTGCTTAAGGAAAGTCCAGCTCCAGTCTCATTTACCTCCTTCTCATCCGAATCATCATTATCTTCAAGCTCCTCACTCATATCCCTCTATTCAGGGTCAGTGCAAGCCTTTTTTAGTTAAATTTTCCTATGTCTACATATGGCTAATCCCATTCAAATCCATACTATAGCATCTAACGGCTTCATAGGGATCAATTCTCTAAAATATTACCTGAGTATCCGTAACCCCAAATTTCTGGCTATCTGGGTAACGTATGAAGAACCTGACAAGGTACCTTTCTACTTGTGACTCTAGTAAGAGAAGTGAAGGGCTAAAGCACCACCAATGTTGGAATCATGGTCATTGATCATACACCATAAATGAATGAGCTCTCGTACTTGAATTGCTCTAACGCTCTCCTAAGTTCCTCCCATTACATGCTTGATTAGTCGATGGAAGACCCTCGAAGCTAGAGAAGTGATTTCAGTGCTTTTAGTGACACATGCCCTAAACTCTCCTTCTTTGATGGTGGACCAAAAATCTGTAGCTTGGTGAGGAGTAGAAAATTCTAACCTGTTAAATCGAGTTTCACGAGCATCCTTGAGCTTCCTATGCCATATTCTTAAATGTGAAGTAAAGTCTTGAACGGACATAAAGAATTGTCTCCAGCATGTTGAAATTTGATTAAACCTAGACGGAAGGAGATCACTTAGTGCTTCTAAAATTGAAGGTAGCCAAGAATTCATAGAATAGGTTATTGTAACTGGGCTCCTTTATTTCTACAAACACTTCCCAACCATTGGGCCTTAGGTAGTACTGAACTAAGTCTGCAATGCCTAAGCTCTCCAAGTCATCAAACTTGAGGAACTTGGATGGCTCAACCTTCAAATGAAGAAGTGTATTGTAGCGATTGAGGATTATAGAACTATTTAATTGAATTTTCAAAGTTTCACTGCCACTATCTCAAGAAAAAGAAGGCTTGTCATGACAAGCCTTCTTTACTTGCTCTTTACGAGACATATTTCTTGCAAAATTATACAAGGCATGATTAGTGCTCGTAGATGTGCCTAATTATAACAAGTAATGAACCATTGAGAAGAGCAGACACATAGTTATGCAATATGTTATATCAAGTGGGCAATGGATGATTTGAACTAATATACACAATCCAATTTTGATCAAAGAATATGAGTAAAGTGCTCTAAATGCCAACTAACAATTGAAAATTTGATCACCATACAAAGATATTGAATAAGTGCTCATGAAGTAACCCAAAATGCATGAGATCTAAAACAAAACATAATATAAATGACAAAATCTCCAACCTATCATGTCTTGAATTTAAGCATTAAGCATATCGTAAAGCATCATGTAAATGAGACCATTTCAAATCACAAGCTATCAGACATTAAACATAGGAAAATGGGTTAGGAGATGCATAAATCACCACTAAGTGATAATTCACACATAATAGGATCATAATTCATAAATGGGTGATAAAAACATACAAAATTCGTAACTCAAGCTAACCCACATGCAAAGTCATACTAATCGACTCTAAATTCAATGATTAATGCCAAACAAAGGTTATTCTTAATCAAAAACATCCCTAAACACCTTTAAAAATTCAAAAATAGAGAAACTAAGCACAAATAGGTGTAGGAAATCAATTCAAGAGAAAACCCTAACTTTTCCACAAAAGCCAAAAGAAAGATTAAGAGGAGATGATTACCTTGTTGATTTGATGAAAATAATTGACTTGAAATGCCAAATTAATGAGTGGAGGAATGGATTTAGTGTAGAGAGGGTATATGATGGATGGAAGATGTGAAAGAATGAGAGAAAGGAGACTCGAGTTTAGTGTGTTTAAACACACTAACTTAAGTTCTACATAGACAAGACCTACGGGCATGGGTCTTACCTATGGGTTTCTAGGTTTTTTTTTTAAATTAACATTTGTTTAGACTACTTAAAGTTGCCCAATAAACCCATAAATAAGTTGGAAAAAGGAACTAAAAGAATAAAATAAAAAGAAAAAAAGAAAAAAAATTTAAGGATGCTAAAATAATAACTAAAAGGAATTAGATAAAGACAAATAAAGGGAAGAAAGTGAATAAAAGTAAAGTAGAATACAATGGGTTGCCTCTCATAAAGTGCTTCTTTAAGGTCTTTTAGCTAGACCTTAACACTAGAGGATGATTATTCTTTTTTTCAAACCATACCTTCAGACGATATCCTCAAAAACCAAATGATTCACAAAAAATATCTGATCTGCAACACCTACCAATTGATGCTTCTCTTCACCTCTCTTAAACTATTTGAGGCACTTTAGGAATAGGTCTTGATATTCAATCTCCTGCTTGTAGTAAAAAATCGTTATACCAATAAAATCAAAGCATAAAGGTGCCTTTTTTTCCTATAGAAATTGGAACATCAACAACACTTTCTACTTTCTCATCTTCATCCACCTTAATAGTGTGCTCCCCTCACTTGTTGTGAAGTCATCCTCATCTTGCTCCTTTGGCTCCACTTTTGTAATGGTAGGCATAATTGCTCTCTCTTCTTCTGTAATTAGTTCAACTAATTGCCCTAACTATAAGCCTTAAAGGCACTCAAGAGGGAGGTGAATTCAGCATTAAAAAAAATTTATTGTGGAATTAAAACTTAACACCCAACCAATTTGATTTAATGAGTTATGCAAGGGTGAATGCTCAAATGATAACACACAATACGATAAGTAAAGAGAGTAAAGAAGAGAGGGTAAGGTACAAAGTTAGTTAAAGAAGTTCACCTACCCTAAAGATAGGCTACATGTCCTCTCCAACTACTTTTCGGATAATGTTCTTTACTAACTAAAGAGAAAACAATTACAATCTTTTTTCTAGGCAAAGAGTAGCCTTTACAAACCACTCTTTTTCTAGGAAAAGAGAAGTCTTTGTAACCAAATCTTTTTCTAGGCAAAGAGGAGTCTTTACAACACAAATATTTTGAGGCAAAGAGGAACCTTTCCAATTTTCTTGTGAAAGGTAAAGAGTAACCTTAATCTTTATATGGCAAAGAGAAGCCTTGACACACTTAACTAACTCGAAAATGTAAATACCCCCTTTTTAAGTAACTAAGGATACCTATGAATGTTTTCACTCAAAGCACAATTAAACTAAGGACTCCAATGCTTTCACTAATTGAATTAATGATCAATCACACAAATGAAAGCTTAAACAAGCTTAATAGGGCACATTTGATGCACACAAAAACTTGTATGATAATTAAACACAATCTGAAATGTTCACTTAATCCAAATATAGACAGATTTGATATACCAAAAACTAATACTTCCAAACAATCAAATAAGCCTCTTAAAATTCAATTAAATATTCAATAATACTCCTGAGACCTAAAGAAAATAGAAAACTATAATTTAGAAGCAAATAAATCAAATTTGAATACTCAAATGTATGTATGAAAGCAATCACATGAAATCTAGACATATATTGAGTAGTCTGCAAATAGGAATCCTAAAAAGAATATATAAGTGCCTGACAATCAAATTAAGAATACCTGGATAATTCTAAGATCATAAACAAACTAAAAATAGCAAGCTTATACAACCAAAACTGATTTATATAATAAAATATGTAGTTAACCCAAGAATAGGGAAAATATTGACAGGTTAGGTGTATCTAAGAAATGATTTAAAACAGATTTACATGTCAAAAATCAATATCTAATATAAATCAGAATAGATAGAAATAGCTTTGGTACATTCAGGATTTCATGCCCCAATCTATCAATAAAATCACTCCATAAATTAAAAACTATGATCAATCACAATCTTAAACACCTATTCTAACATAAAACACAAATTTTGCAATTAACCAAACAAATTTAAGATGATAGAGATAAGGGAAAACTGAAACAGCGAAGAGAAAGATAGCTTGGAGAGATTGGAGAAGTTCATCTATCAAGTTTTGTTCCTGAGAGCTAGAAAATGTGAGTTGAGAGTTTGGAGAGGTCTAGGAGGCTGATGGGGTTTGTTTTGTGGCTACTTTCATTTTTTCTTAAAAGTTTTAAGGTTTATATTGATTTAATTATAAATAAGGAAATATATAAGTATTTAAGACAACTTCGAGTAATATGTCTTCTTAAAGCTTCAATCAATGTTTTGAGTGCTTAAAAATGAAATAAAATTCTAGGACACTATTAAGACCTTATGTTAAATGTTTATGATAATTTTGAAGCAACAAAAAATGATTTAAGTACTAAAAAATTATATTGAATGATGATAATTCAAATGTGGACAGATTTGAGATATGCCAACAAAAGGGCTTAAACCAAACGAATTTTAATTCTAAAAATGCAAGTAAATAGCTAAAGCAATTCTTAACTATCCAAACATTGAATGAGACTGCAAACAAGATTTAAAAAATAATTTTAGATCATATGAATAATAAAAATGATTCAATGACTTTGTTATGAAACTTTATGCCACTTTTAAAAACTATGTACAATGCATGATCAAACTTGAGCCCCTAAGTCAATTGTACAATAAGTAAAACTTACAATTGAATGTAAGACACACTAAATAAGGTCTTGTTACTTCCATATGTTTTGTTCTTCCTTTAGCTTTATCTTAGCCCTTCAAACTTTAAGCTTTCAACATGGAATCATCTTGAAATAAACCTATCTTTAACTTTCACAATGAAAACTCAAATCATTAGTAATAATTAAGTTTTTTTATCATCAAAACTCAAATTAAAACCTCCCTTGGTTCAACACTAACTATGTTACCACGTTCTGTAAGGAAGTCTCTAGACTCTCTAATCGAGATTTTGTTATGGACATAAACTTGAATAACAAGCCTTTTAAACTCGATTCTTCTTCTTGTTATTACTGATAATAGTCCTATAGAGACTGCTAAAAATAAGTTGGATCTATCCAAGATGGATTGTAGGTATAGTTCTACTAGTTTTTGTAAACCATCCCATATGTTATCTACATATCGACCAAAACTTCTTCTTCATCTTGCTACTAGTAGTCTTACCATTGATAATATTACCACACCATTACTTTGACTACCTACTCCTCTAATCCCAACACATAAGATTAATAGAAATTTTTATTTCCATAATTAAACATAAAAAGAAAATTAAAGAAAAGAAAAGAAATGACTAGTATAATAAAGAATAGAAAACACCAGTAATGACGTAGTCCCCAACAATGGCATCAAAAACTTGATGCTTAATGTAATAAGTGCCTAAGAGGTTGTTTCGTTTCATTGTTTTTTTAAACACATAAACAAAAAAAAACAAAAAAACTGGAAAAAAGAAACACACTTATACAACACAGAAATCGAAAAAAATATCATAAAACCCAAAAAATGCATAAAAACCATAACCAACAACTAAAACCAACAACAATACCAAACAACCCCTAAGTTTTAAATAAAATTATCTAAGAATCACAATAATAATATCCCAACATGCAACTAGATAAGTGTACCTATCGCGATGTGATATAGCTAAGGTGATTCCAAGATCAAATCCACAAAAACTACTATTACTAGTAAATGCTTATCTTAACTTTCTAGCTTAACAAGATTCAAATGGGTTGATTTATTGATAACAAAATTTTAAAGAAAAAATAAAAGTAAATTGCTTAACCAAACTCACAAAAAGATAACACTAATAATGATGATAGGATTCAGGTAATTAATACTTCTAGGATGTGTATGTATTCATCGTTTATCTTGATTTAACTTAATTTCTAAATTTATTAGACCACAGAGTCCCTAATGTAAATCACACTCTCTCTCGAGTTATGCAACCCTATTCAAGTCAATAAATTAAGTGAAATTTCTCTCTATCCCTCTTTATTGATTGAACGTATTATTTCACTCTATGGAACCTATTATTTTGGCTAAGCTCACACCTAGCCTAAACATCTTATGTAAGCCTATCTCTAGGTCTCCATGTCACATGCATTGCTTATGGAGTGATTCTAAAGCATACAATGATTTGATCATTTGATCAAGCATATGTATTGGGCTTTAAATTAAGCATACAAAAAACAAAAACATTGAATCAACGTTTACGTTCACATAATATTAGATAAACAATGTTGTTAAAATCTATAAACAATCCTAATATAAAATATAGAAATTCAAGCATAAGTCAAGAAAAAATAATAAAAACTACATCATAGAGTTCATAAAAACCCACATTATAATTAGAAAATTAGTTCATTATCTTTTTCTTCCCTTAATATATCCTTCAAAGCTTGTTATAATGGCTTTAAAATTGATGTGGGGCTTCACAACATGATGTTCTAAGTCCTCAAATTAAATCTACACCTCATTTAGTTCCAAAGGTACCTCAAAATTCTCACCAAATCCTAAAAAATACAAAGAATCATCCAAAATAACTTCAATAGCATATTTTTCATAAATAAACTAAATATACACATAAATCAAATGCAAATATCCCTCAAACCTTACATAATCATTATAAAAAACATGCCTAAAATATGTATAAATAAGGTTCTATCAAGAAGCTTGTGTTGATTGGGCATATTGAGCATTCTATAAATTATAAATTATTACATTTTTTGGTTTATAATTTATAGAAGTAGATATGAATGTGGATGGTTAAGTTGTCTTAATTTGGATGAAATTTAGGCTTATTATTACTCAATTAACCCTTTGGATCAGGTGTGTTCTTCACCCCCTTCATAATTGATTGCTAACTTATAGATTAGTTTAACTTGCTTTAATCTTTGTTTAAAATTACCCAAATTAATAGACTGATTAATTTCTTGAAATTATAATTATTAATTACTAATTCTTGCTTATGGAATTGATACTCAACTTACCTCTATATTACAAAAAAAAAAAACAATAGGTGCACTTGTCTATAGTTGTGTGTAGTATAGATATAGTTGTTTTATTTTAAAACTTGCATAGTCTTAACCATTTAATTTTTGCATATTTTCACCATAAATTGTGCACCTACCACCACTATCCAGTGAAATGGATGTAATAATAGACTCCAATAGCATTATTAATGAGAATCTACTGACAAAATATCAAGAAATGACTAGTTAATATTCCAAGGACACTAGTCCTTAATACCCACCAATGTCTAAGTGAAAATTGAATTTAGTGTTGCAATCTCACCATGTTGTTTACCTAAGAATGACCATGAAAATAGGATAAAATTTCATAAGTGTAAGCTAAAACCATCATTTGTCATTATTTTAACATGAACAAAACTTCATCATAATAGACAATTAAATATGAATCTCCACTGCATTCCCATTTTTTGAACAACTTATTCAAGAATAATGAAATATCTTGAAAGTAAAATTAATAATCTTACGCTCAATAGTGATTTTCTTCACATATATTCTATAAAAATTGTTTCTAAGGGTGCCACTACCATGACGTCACTAGTCATTCACTTGGGAGGGTGATATCCTTCTTCTTTGATGCTTGCAACCAGCATTATTCCCTTATCATTTTTATGGTAGTGTGTTTACAATGTCTCTCCAACACTTAACATAATCTTGATCTTTTTTATTTTTTTAATCTTTGACTTTGATGCCACCTTAACCCTTCCTTTAGTTACAACATATGTCTTTCCTCTAGTATCTTCCCTTTCTACAATCTTGGCTTCCGTCTACTACTTTGAGAGCCTATGCTCAGGGTATCTAGATTCCATGAAATATTGCCACTCAAAAAATACATAGGTTAAGTGACATTATTAGACAATCATTGGTTTTCTTTTATATATATATATATATATATATAAGTTATATAATAGAACATAATGGTACTTAAAATTTTTTAGAGAGGTTACACTACCTTAGTTGGCCCCCTTTTTGCTTTGACATATGTATGTCTTTTTTCATCTTCCCTTTCTACTTCTCTGTCTTCCCTTTCCTTCTCTTGAACTCTCTGTTCATATTCTTTACATTCCACATAATCTTAGCACACCAAATATTAACAGTTTCATTCATATTAATACATGCTTATTTCTTCTTCTTACACATTAATTACAAACCTGAGGTAGAAAGTTACTGAAACTACATAAATTTGTGCATTACCTAATTGGGATATTCCAACTTTTTTTAACTATCTCCCACCTACCACCATGCTTCACTAGGTGCTCAAGCCCATACTACACCCTCTAAGTCTCCATGCAATATAACATGATCAATAAATATACATAATGTAATACGTGCACCATATAAGAAGATGATAACAATATAAATAAATAACCTCTTTTCAATGGTTGTGAGGACCAGACTTTTGAACGACTAAAACCTCATTTATGGAATCATCATCTCAATAAAAGATCCTTGATTTGTTATCACATTTGAGTGGCTGATTCACGTTAATACAGTCCAAATGAAAAATTTGGACATAAAATAGTTATTTCAATAAGATAACATGGTAGCAATGTCAATATTTACATAAATATGTTAATTGAATATCCAATCTAGTTAATAATTCACCATAAAAACTACTACACACCTGCCCATGTAAGGGGACATATGAGCACTCCTAATACATATGGAAGGAAGTTCCTTCACAAGGGTCCTTTTTTAATTATAGACGTTACTTTGCTGAAAATAAGCTCTATCGATATTGTGTTCTCCCTAACATTGTACTAATATTAGAGTGCTTCCACTTTAGCTTTTGGTCAATGAGATGACAAATTTTTGGCACCGTTTGGAACCCCTAGTATCCACATTAGATCTTCACCCCAAATATCTTCAACTTGATCTTCCCTAATTAATAATCCAAAATTGTCAGGATTGAAACTTGTATAGAACTAATAACAAAGACCATGTCTAACTGTTGTACACTAAGGCAATTAACCAGATTGTACACCTTCTTTCCATAACTTTGCAATTGACAACTTTGTAATTAGTCTCACCAAAGAGTCCATTAACTACATAAGATACAAAAGTAATATAATTTTTTTCATCGTTAATTTTTTCACTTGTGCATGATCAAAAATATTAACAAGTAAACCGATAGCTCTTAGTCGTGGATCAATAGTATAATAAGATAATAACACTTATAACCATAAGATTGCAATATTTTTATGCATCTTAATCAATCGATCACATAAAAAATAGATTAATGATTGATGTCTATAAAAACCCTCGTATCTCCTTTCCTTAACTTATTTTTATTAATACCCTCTACCATTATTGTATTAACATTACCACTTTGTTCTCTATTTAGTTTAGCTATACACAATTTTTATTGGTCCCCTCTACTGCTATTGTATTAACACCACTTAGTTCTTTATTTATTTTTACCTGCACAAAATATAAGTAAAAATCTTTATTATGTATAAAACACGCAAACATTGTGACAAGAATACGTATATCGATATTACTGGTACATCTTAATCAACGCATCACATAACAAGTATATCAAGGATTGTTATTTATGTAAACCTCTACATTTCTTATGCTTTGCTTCTTTCTACTAATCCCTTCTTTTACTAGTGTATCAACATCACTTAGTTCTTTCTATACTTTCTCTACAAAGATTTATGACAAATCTTGGTAACATATAAAATAATTAGACATTATGGAAAGTACGTGTAAATTAACGTCAATATTAAGACTTCATAACTATAATTTGTACACTGTGCTTTTAACATTTACTACATAAATGATAAGAATTCCTCTATCACACACTACACTAATATTCATAAACAAGTTAAATTTTTTCCAACACTACTAATTGAAATGAAGAGAGGGACTCAATACTGCAATTTACTTCTGACAATCATCCATAAAAACATGGCATATAACCTACACAACATTCATCCCTTTCTGACTAATAACCATAGTTCTTCTACCTAACAACAATCTGATTCTTAACATCTCTATTTTGGTTTCTCAACAGTATGAGAATAACAATAAAGGGAACACATAAATACCAAAGTCATGAAACTACAATATACAACATAAATAATTTAGTCTCCAATGAAATAGGAGATAAAACCAAACATTCATATTCCATTTCTCATACAAGTAATAAATAGGAACTAGGATGTTGAGCAAAATAGTTCATAACTAAACATAAAATTCACTCATCATTTCTTAATACCTTGTTGATGTGCGTATGGAGGTACTTAAGTTTTAATCAAAATATACTAAAAAATCACACTAACAATATCAAAATATAGAAAATAACCAACTTTACATATCACTATGCAATGTAGTTATGAACTGCTATTATCGACGAATTTCTATCTAAAATAGCTAACTTATCAAATGGTAAATTATTTTAATTGATAAACAAAACAAACAAAATAATTAAAAGTAAATACTTAAAACAACTCACAAGGACTAACACTCAATGATAAAGCTAGGGTTCAGATAATTCCCATTAGAATGCATTTGTATTCATTGTCAATCTTGATTCAATTTTTTTTCTAGATTTATTAGACTATAGGTTTTCTAAAGTAAATCACAGTCTCTCTTTCATATTTCTAGACATATCTTATAGTATTTTATACTATTTCAATAAATAGTTATAATGTGTTACCTGGGATTAAAACCCAAAACTAGTTGGATGGAGTAGAAAATAGGTTTAAAATAGGTTTAAAAAAAGCCCTCCCTAAGTCGTGCTTGCATGTTTCGTTGCACACGATGGCCTCAATGGGAAAATAAAATGGAGCACTTAAAAACATATCTTCACAGACCAAGAACTACGAGAACGCCTCTTTCATTCTAAGACGACTAAGGAACCATACCATTTGAGTCTTTTTTTTTCATGTTTTTCCCATAGGTCTGAAGAAAGCTATAATTAATAGAATTTTCATAACCCTCTCTTTCCAAAAGGAAGAACGTGAAATTCTTTTTCCTTTCCACATGGATTAAGATATTTGATCAAATAGTATTATGGTTCAAGAGAAATTAACAATATCTACTCAGACACTATAATGGACGTGTGTTGAATCAAGAGCTAACAGTAAGTATCTTTGTTAAGATCTAATAGTATGGTAGAAAGAAATGAATCACACTCTCTCTTGAGTTATGCAATCTATTCAATTTGATAAATCAAGAATATTTTGTCTCTATCTCAACCTATCAATTAATACCTTAATTCCTTCTATAAAATCTATTGTTTTGGATAAGATTACACCTAACTCAAACTTTGTATGTAAGCCTATCTTTAGGTTCTCATGCAATATGCTTTGCCTATAGATTAATCTAAAGCATGCAATTGATTTATCAATCTAATCATACACAATCAAGGCATTAAATTGCATTTCCATAACAATCAATATCCAATGTCATTAATAACTATAAATAAATCGAACATAAAATCTAGAAATCAAAAGTTAAATCAAGAACGATAATGAATACTACATCCTAGAGTTCATAAAAACCCAAATCCTGTTAAAAGATTAGTTTCTAAATATTGTATGAATCACAAAAACAACCATAAAGAAGAAGAAAATAGAAAAGCTCATAGAGAATTTTCTTGAATCCTTGAATCCTTAATGATTGTTATATGAAATCTTATCTTTAATCTTAAAAATAATGCATCTTGATCCTTCTTCTTTTTCAAGATTGAGTGAAAAACCTTTAAAGATAGCTTAGGACTTGTCATTCCTCCCTCTTTAATCTTCAAATTAATGGGTTTTGATCCTTCTTCTCCTTAATATTGGGTGAAAACTTTTAAAGATATCTTAGGACTTGATATTCCTCTCTTGGCAGCTACTAGATGGTTTCTAGATGTAAAAGGATCACAAAATTAACTGAATTTGTATTATTTGCATAAAGAGAGATCACACCAATCACATCTAGGATCACAACCATGATCCCAATAGTAATTTATTTTGGCCAAAAATCACAGCCAATCTAGGTTGATCATAGCCACCATGATCCTAATCATGATTTCTTTTGGCCAAAAATCACGACCAAGCTAGGTGGATCATAGCCATGATGCTGACTGTGATCCCTCTAGCTTCTATGCTCCTCTTTTTCTTACGTTGTTCATCCTATGGCTTAAATTTTGATATGAAGATTCCCAACATGATATCATTGCTTCCATATCTCTTTAAGCTTGAATGAAGCATCCTATTGCTCTTCAAAATCTTATAAAACATGATCAAACATTTAAAAAGAACATCTAAACAACATCTTTTTCAATGATTTTATCTTGATATACACAAGAATCACATGGATTTTCCTTTAAAACTTAACAAAATAATCACCAAATCATGTTTAAAATATGTATGATTTAGAAGCTACCATTTGTACTCATAATCCTTAAAATATATTCCGCTAAACATTGGCACTAGTTATTGAAAATTTAAGTCCTATGGCATATAAGAGATGGGTGAATCAGGTGTTTAAATATTTATTACTAAATTAAACAAACTAGACGACCACTTACACCAATTTTAACTGTATGAATTACTAAACCAAAACTCAACCTATAATGTTATGTCAATGCTTATATCAATTCAATAAAATCACATTTACATAGAAATAAAGAGTGAAGGGAAGAGAGTTCACAAGTAATTTATAGAGGTTCAGCTACCCCAAAGATAAATGTTGCATTGGTTAGGTGACTTTAAAATTACAGGTGATTTTGAAATGATTTTACTTTGAAAACTAACGGACTTTAAGGCAAGTGCACCTATCGCAAAATTAATAAAGAGGAGTAATATTTCAGACTCCTAGTATCGAATCCACAGAGAAAATGTTGCTTAAATACTAGGTTGATCAGATCACAATTATTTACGAAAAATCTAGAAAAATTGATTAAAAATTAGAAAATGACTTAAACTTGACTACTTTAGCTTAAACACTTTTAAAACGATTTTTTATTACTTCTGAAAAATTCTGAAAATTACCAAATGTGTAAATTAGCTATGGATTGGATGATTGATGATTTAATTGAGTTTTAAA
>JAOXYD010170362.1:0-10068 GCA_028565735.1 Pinacopodium congolense | reverse complement strand
TACATATTCCACTTTGGTTATTGATAAAGCTACTAAATTTTGATTTTTAAGGTCTTGTGATCCAAGAGAAGATGAAGAAGTTGAAGTGAGTGGCTTAAGAGAAGATGAAGAATTCGATGGCCTAAAAAGGTGCAAGAGAAGATGAAGAAGCTTAAGAGAGGAGAGGCACGAATCTTAGTTAATCCTGATTAGGGTTCATCATATGATTGGCTGATTACGGTCTTCTAAGGGTTTCAACATTCTCCTATAAGTTGGATAGTAAACGTTGTGTACAACGTTTAGCTTGACTAGTAATGAGGTAGAGCCTTAATGAAGATAATGACAAGCTGATTACTGGAAGCAATTAGAAGGAGGTGATTATGTCAGATTTGAAGTTTTTCATGAACGATATGGCAGTCTATTTCAATGATCTTCATTCGTTTGTGAAAGATCAGATTTTCTGCAATATGGATGTCCAACTTGTTATCAAAGATGGGTAAGGCAGTTGGAAGTGATTGATACCAAGATCGTGGATAAGGAATATGAGCCATTATTGTTTGCAGTTGCTGATGGCAAATGCTTGATACTCGGATTCAAAAGAACTTTTGGAAATGTTGGATATCTTAAACTTCTAAGAAATTAAGGAGCACCTTAATCGGAGTCTAAAAAAGCTCGGGGTTAAAGAGGTTAATCACTGGGAAACAAAAGGCCTTACTCCAGAGGTCCTTTGAGATACCGAAGAACTCGACATGTGGCTTATATGTTAGAAGTTGTTGAGTGATTCATGAATTGAGAAAGCTACTGTAAGATAAAAAAGATATTTGGTCAAGTTGTAGCTAAGTCGATGAGTTTCCTAATAAAACACTAATAGGATCTATCTTTGGAGATGGGTTCGTCTTTAGTTTATAACCTAATATTATAAGCCATGACAGTCGACATCAACTTAGAGTGCAAAAATCCTGTTTCTTGAATTTGGTAAAGGGTGTATTTTTGCTGATAAAGATTAATACCAGAGGAGAAGCGAGCTAATTCAAGACTCAAAAAATATTTGGCCAAACCAAGATCTTCGATTTTGAAGGTGTTTTCTAAAAATTTCCTAGTGGATAGAATAAGCTCCAAAGTGTTGCTTGCCATTAATACGTCACCTACATATATCAATACGATAATGAAGTCTTCAAGATGATTTTTTAGCATGGAATGATCTGAAGCGGATTGTATAAATTAATTAGATATTAATGCTAATATAAGTTTATAATGCCATTGCCTGCTTGCTTCCTTTAGATCATAGAAACTTTTCTTAAGATGATAAACCATATCTGGGTATGGCAAGTGAAGTCCAAGAGGAGGTTTCATATAAACCTCTTCATGTATGTCACATGGAAAAAAGTGTTATTGGTGTCTAACTGATGTAAATGCTAATTTTTAGAAGTTGAAATGACTAACAATACTCAAATAGTAGTAGCCTTCACCAAAGAGGAAAATATTTTGGTGTAATCGAGGCCTTTTTTATAAGTAAAACCCTTAGCAATGACCATACTCTTATAAAATTAAAGACTTCCATTAGCATTGAATTTATTCTTGTGAACGATTTGCAATTGATAACTGCCTTTCACAAGGTCAATTCCTATGTTTTATAGTCTTCTAAAGCTTTCACTTATACTTGTGTAGTGTCCCTCCATTCCTTGTGTTGAATTGCTTACTTATAAGATTTAGGTTCTTTAGAGGAAATGAGAGTAGCTAAAAAAGCACAATGCTCAAGGATAGGCAGTTGTATAATATTATCGATGATAAAGTGTAAGGTGATGTGTAAAGGAGTGTAGGACAAATTAAAATTGCTAAGGTAAGATGAGGGTTTGGATTGTCTTATAGAGTGACATAGAGGAGGAGAGTATGATGATGGTGAAGGTAATAATGATGAGGGTTAAGAGATAAGGGTTGTACGAAGTGGTTTTACAAAGGGTAAAGTTGATAGAGAGGGAATAATAGATGGTATAGGTGAGAGAGTAAGTAAAATAGGAGGTGGTGCAGGTTAATCTATAGTTAAGGCTAGAAAACGGAAATTTTCTTCATATAATAGGACATTTTTGTATGTGGGCAATTGTCTAATGTTGAGATCAAACACCATGTAGTATTTAGTACCTGAAGAAAAACCAAGAAACATGTACTTCCTTACCCTAATGTCAAACTTACTTTTGTTTGCGACATTAATGGAGGCAAAATAAAGGCAACCAACACTCTTAACGGGGTTAGGTCATGATTAGGACCAAATATAATAGAATAAGGTGATTTATTAGAAAAGAGAGGTGTAGGAACTCGATCTATTAGATATATGGCATGTAGAATACAACCTACCTAAAAAATAGTAAGTAAATTAGCTTGTATTTTCAATGTTGTTACATTCACAATGTCTTGATGTTTTCTTTCGAATTATAGTGTTCCCACACATGCAGTTTCATACAAAATTCCCTTCTGTTTGTAAAAATCTATTATAACAAATTGCACTTCATTACTACTGCAAATGCACTTAATGTTCTGATCATATTGAATTTTAACATGGGCACAAAAACCTTTTATTAGTTTTTTGGTCTCAGATTTTTGTTTTATCATGTATATCCAAGTCATTCTGTTATAATAATCCATAATGGTCAAGAAAATTTTTTAACCAAAGATAGAAAGTGTATGATAGGGACTTCATATATCTATATAAATTAGATCAAAGAAAGAGTCAATAATTGATTTACTGGAAGAAAAGAGTAATTTTCTTTGTTTAGCAAAATGATAAACATCACATTGTTTTTTAATTAAAATATAATAAAGGAATATATTCTAGATAAAGTTCATAGTCTTTGATTAGAGAGATGTATTAAGCTTCTGTACTAGATATTGTCTTAATATGAGGACAAGCTATAAATAATTGGGCTGGAATCGTATGTTGATGAATAGAGACAATATGGACCATTAACTTGCTTAGAAAAACTAATCATATTCAGTGAATTGGTTTCTTGAATTCGACAAGAGTTATAACTAAAGATTAGTTGATAATGAAAATATTTAGTTAGTTTGTTGATTGAGATCAATTTAAAGGAGAAGAAAGGAACAAAAAGCACATTAGTAAGAGTGAGAGAGGAAATGTTTATAGGTCCCAAATATATGACTGGAAAAAATTCACTATTTGGTAATTTGGCAGTCAAGTTGTCAACTTTTTTGTAAGTTACAAAATAATCTAATGAACAAACTATATGATCTGTGGCTCTAAAATAAAAAATCTAGGTGGATAACCATAAAATGTTAGATGAGATAGGTTTGGATATACTTTAATGACCAGTGGAAATAATATTGAATAGATAAGGGATAATGGATTTTACTTTACAGTCTTCTTCTTTATGCAATAGCAATATCAACTATGCATATTATTTTGTAGTGAGATTGTGACTAGAGGCATCCTAGAATGAATCTTTTGCAACAAAGTGAGCATCCACTTTGGAAGGGGTTTTATCCAAGTTAGTTTCCACTAGATTAATAACTTTATATCTGCTCAAATTAGTGTCTCTGTTCCTATGGTTACTTCTGGTAGTTAAGGATAGGTTAGGAGGGAAACTATGCTTTTGGTAATATTTTGCTTCTATATGACCAATGTTACACAAAATGTGTAAATGAGTTTTTTATTTTACTGGTAGTATTCTTTGTTCTTTTTTTTTGGTTTGCCTTGATAAGAAGGCTTGTGGTTCCATGAAAGGTGAATATAATAAGTGTTATAGTGAATTTTTGAGTTGCCTTTCATGTTGAGCAACTATAGCAAAGGCCTTCTTAATGTTAAGTAGAGATTCCATTAGCATAATGTGAGATTTGATGGTAGAATAGGATTCATTTAAACTTGTAAGAAATTTGATGAGACAATCAACATCCTGGTAGGTTTTTATAATAATCAAGGGGTCATATGAACATTGAGGTTGACATCTACACTTGAGTATAGGTATAAGATTGAAAAACTCATCCTATAACATTTTTAGGTGGGTGTAGTAGTCTAGAACTAAGAGAGTACTTTGACGAAAACTATAGATTTCCTCTTGTAGATCAGATATCTAAAATGACTCAGCCTGGGAAAACATACCCTTCAAGTCTTTCTATACATCCAGAGTTGAGTCAAACCATATTACATTATAAGCTATAGAGTTAAGACATATGTAAGAAGCCATAACAAAACCATTTTGTTGCGCCTTTCCCAGTATTCAAATAAGAGATCATTCTTATCCAACACATGGATGGTTCCATCAATAAATTTGAGCTTTTTCTTTGATAATAATTCTATAAGTATAGAGTTGGACCATGAATGATAATTGGTACCGATTAGTAAAGAAGAAATAAGAACAAGTAAGGGATTTTCATTTGGGTGGAGGTAGAGAGGACTATTTGGGTGGTCTTCTAGTTTTAGGGTGTTCTGATTATGTGATTGGCTTTTTTAGAATTGATTTGCAACAATGCTAGTATAGGAAGGGACTGATATGATGAAGAAAAGAAGGGGGGGAAAGAAAGAATGGAAGAAGGAATGAAGGGCTAGAAGAAAATCATGCACACAGGATAAAGGTAGGAAAGAACATCAAAGGAAGCCATAGAGTATGGTATAGAGCCAGCATCTAGGTTGTCCAGCTCTGATATCATGATAAAAAATAGAAAGAGGAAATTTTAGCTTGACTTTTATTATAGTGTAATAACCTATTTATAGGCTTGATGTACAAAGAAACTAAAATTGATATAAATAAATTCAGGTATACAACTATGTAATAGAGAGAAAGGATTCTCTACAATAAGCTTAATTACTCTGGAATAAAAAGTGCAGCTAGGTTTAACTGATAGTAGATGGGCAAGGTCTCGTGGTCCAAGAGAAGATGAAGAAGCTAAAGTGAGTGGCCCAAGAGAAGATAAAGAATATGATGGCCTAAGAGGCCTAAGAGAAGATGATGAAATTGAAAAGAGGATAGGCTTGAATCTTAGTTAGGTTTGATTAGGGTTCATTGTCTAATTAGCTAATTAGGGTCTTCGTCTAAAGGTTTCAACATTTTGCCTTTTGTTGGCTTCCATTTTCTTTTCTAATCCTCTTGCCTCTATCTTTATATCTGAATCTCGAGTAAGAGGTCCTTCTGATTTAGGTATGCTTTAAATTGCTTAGTTTAATCCATTTTTCAATTTTAATAATCTTTTACATATATATTAGAACTATGTATCTATATATATGGTAAATTATTTCAAATACCCCAAAATTTTAATAATTTATCAAATATAAATCAAATTTCATTTTATAACATTATAATGTTACACTTATGCAAAAAGTATATATATGTATATATCTCATTGTAATACTATTAATGATAGAATTTAACAATATTTAAATAAAATTTACTATAATATTCATGATATTTTAAAGGAATTCTACAAAATTTGGTGACATTTGAATTTTTTATTTTTATGTATTTATCAAGATTTCAAAGCTTATAAAATTATTTAAAAAACAATTTTCTCTTTAAGTACTTTTTAAAATTTTTATTTACTATATATCATCATCAATTAGACCAAATTTTAGGACAAATTTTAAGTAAAACAAATTTAAAGAAATAATATTTAATATTTAATATTTAATATTTTGTTCATAATTTATGAGATATATGACCATTAAATTTTGTTTGATTTAGGAATATATGATTTACATAAATTGGTGAAATATATAGAGCAATCAAAAAGTGATCACCTTTCAAATGCGGCTACGGGTGGTGATACTGCATCCCCCTAAAAAACCTATTAGAAAATGTTGTCCTCCAGAAAGGCCTAATTACGGAGAAATTTAGAACAAAAATGTAGATTTTCTTTGAAAAAAAAAACAATTTTAGATCTGGTATTAGTATTACATATAGCTATAGTTATAACTATGGCTAATGTTACATGAGTTCTTTTGATATTGTTCAAGCACCAATCCTTTTTCCTACCAAAAGCCTTCTTTTGATTTAGCAAAATACATGAAGAACACTTACACACAAGATGAATAATGTAAGTTGTCTAAGTTGTGCATAAATTTAAAACAACTTTGTATGGAATGAAAAGAACCAATAAAATTAAAGGAAAGTGAGACTTTATTGTAGAGAATGAACACAATAAAAAAAATATACGTCTGAAAGCTTAACACCTATTTATAGCCCTTAAATTTGTATAACAAGAAAAGAAGATAATTGTGTTTGATGGGATAGATTTGATGAAAATATGTCTTGAAGTGCATGGTGGAGCCTTGAGGATGAAAAACATGTTTAAAGTATATGTTGAAGCATGTTGAAGTGAATGGAAGACATGTTGATGAAATAGGAGCATTGGGTTGAACTTGAAGTTGAAAATAGAATATTAAGTTTAAGCGTAGAATGTAATAGGTTTTTTTTAGTGAGTTTTGTGTAACTCTTTTCTTGGTCTTACCGTACTGTCTAATGACTCACATCATGCATAATACATTCATAGTTAGATGTTTACATATAGGATAATAATCAAGAAATGTTATGTATAATTAATGTTTATGAAAATCCTCCTGATGGATGAGTATGTTGCATGTGAATTCATGAGGGAGTATGAATTGATTAATTGGTTAAGTTGTGAATAAATGTGAATTCGGTAAAGTTTTTGAATTGCTAAATTGGTTAAGTTGGTATTACTTATGTGGTAAGTCTTAGATTGTGTGAATTGTTAAGAAAATATGTGAATTAGAGTGTGTGAATTGGAAATTAGTAAAGTGTGTAATTATATGTAATAAAATGAAAATGAAAGTATTAGGATTAATGAAATTTGGTAAATTGAATGAATATAATCGTGTTAAATTGTATGATTGTGTTAATTTGTGTAAAATGATGTTAAGAAATGTTCGATAATGTTTGAAATATGTTTAATTGGGTTGGGTTAATTTGGGTCAAATTTGGACTGAATTGGATCTTGATGGGCTGAGGACCAACTTGTTTTCAATGTGGACTAGTTAATCAATGACTGGTTAATGATGACTAGTCAACCAGTCTAAGCACCAGTCAACTGAAGGTGGCATCTGATAAACACTAACGTTCAAAAAATTATATGTTTTTGTTTTATAATTATTATTAAACATTAGGTAACAGGCATGTAATAGGTATTTGACAGTTTTTCAATATAAATATGTATTATGTGAGTTATTTTTTACTTGAAAAACATTGAGAAATATCATTACAAGATATCTAGCAATTTTAAGCATAATTTATGAGTTTTTAAGAAGTTTTATGTATATTTGTTAGAGTGTTATATAGTTATATAAGTATTATATTCCCTCTCATATATAAGTATAGTGTGAGCCCTCATACATCTTGATAAGTTAAGAGTGACCTTTTGTGAAGGTGTTTATAAGAAGTTTATATGAGAAGAAGTGAATGTAAGAAGTGTGAAACTTAAGAGAAAGATTTTGTGAGTGAATTTCTGTAAGAAAGTTATTGTTGATCCTTGTAAAAAGAAGAAAGTGTAGGAAAGTTATTTTTAAGCCTTAATAAAAGGAAAAAAGAAGTTATTCTTAAACCTAAAAAAATGAAGAGAGATGAAGATTATCCTTGAGTCTTGAAAAAGGATTTTTGTATTAAGGTTGTATTATTTTAATAGTAAATTTCTCAACAAGATTTGTTAGGAATTGAACATAGGAGAAAATAAACATTTCTGAACCAAGATAAATCATTTGTATTTTTTCCCTTACTTTTTATATTAATGCATTTATATATAAAATGTTTTCTTTAATGTTTATATAATTTAATTTGATGAATTAAGAATTGAATTTTAGTATTTGTGTATTAAAAAATTGGTGAATTTAAGTTTGATTAACTTTTTAAAAATTAGAATCCTTAATTCACCACCTCTTAGACGCCATAAAAATTAATATTTTATGATATGAAAATTATCTTAATTAATCTTGGATTTCATCAACTTATGTGTCATTTTTATAGAATTTACGGAATTGACAATATGATTTATTTGGAATTATTTTTTTAAGAAGATAAATTTTTTATCTCTACCAAAATTTCAAGCATGACGAAGGAGGATGTTTTAAACATCCTAATCCAATAAGTTATAAGACCATTGGTATTTGAGACTATCGTATTACTATTGGGTAATCCTTTCATAAAATTGAAAAATATAAAAATTTCATATTAACAAAAATTTGGTTGTTTTATCGCTTTTTTTTAATAAAATGTTGTAGAAGGAAGATAATCATTTAACAAAGTATAATTTAAAAAATATTAAATTAAAAAATATTTTTTAAAAAGACAAACCATATATAAATTATATGTCTTTTATCTATTTTTTAATTAGTTACAAGAAATTTTTTTAAATGTAAATATTTATAGAAAAACACATAAATTATATTTATCTTCTAAATTGTTACGTGAATTATTCTGCACACTTAAATATGTTATGTGAATTATGCCACCTAAATCTACCACCTACACACATTAAACATACCACCTAAACTCTTTATTACAAATAATAAAGTGCTTAAAAATTCATAATTACACTTTAGAATTAATTTCCTACACCTTTCATTATTTTCTCAATTGATTTCTATATCTTTAAAAATTCTTGTTAAAGTCCTATACTTATGTAGATTAAACCTTTGATTAATTTGCATAGGTATAAGATTTAAGTGCGAAAATCATAAAAGATTTTGAATTACAAATATGGTTATTCTGAATATTTTTAATTTAAAATCTTTCACAATTTTTTCAATTAAATTTTATACTTATATGAATTATTCAAAGGCAGTTCTTCTACATAGGTATAGAACTACCTTTAATTAATCTGTATAAGTATATAACTTCAATAAGAAATTTTAAAGATATAGGATTGAATTGAAAAATTAATAAAATTTTAGAATTAAAAATATGATTATCCCTTACACTTTATACACTTTATAAAGATTTGAGAAAAGAGAGGATAAGACAACCTTACAATTATTGAATGAATGGTCCATTTCCATAGTTTCAGATAAGAAATAGAGACAAATCGAGCAATTAAGTTTGGAAAGCAAAATTTTCCCACATCAAAATTGTGATGTAACCAGATCACATTATTGCACTCACTTGCCGTCATGGTGTGAACGAAATTAATTATTAAGTTATAATAATATTTTTAATTAGCCAAAAAATTAATTTCATTTACATGTAATTTTTAATTAAAATTAAAACGAATATTGTTTAAATTATTTTTAATATAAAAATAAATATTTTATTATATGTCTTAATATAAAAATAATTTTACAATAATAATTATAATATTTACACGTACCATACTTTTTAATTATTTAAAAATATAGTAATAATAATAAAGATAGAAAATGACGAGACAGACCCATTTACTAGTAGGACGCGTTGACTTGCAAGTCGTAGGCTGCTAGCATGCATTTGTCTGCTTACTTGCAAAATATCTATAAATACACGTCTCCAAAAAACAAAAATCTCAAAAAAAATTCTATAAATACAGAATAAGAATTGTTGATTGAAGGCCCAGACGAGCTCCCTCTCCCTCTTAAACCTTATATATATATATATATATCTACAAAATGAAAGCATATATCATTCTATGCCTTCTCTTGGCTTCCATTTTCTTTTCTTCTCCTGCTTTCTCTGTCTCTGCATCTGAATCTGAAGTAGGAGGCACTTCTGCTGGTTCAAGTGAGTAAAATGCTTTTCTCATCCATTTTTCACTTTCCATCATCTTTTACATATGTACGAGAACTAAGTATTTACCTATATGTATATGGTAAATTATTTAATTTACCATAAATATGTCAAATTCCATTTTGTTAACACAACATATGACAACTATGAATGTGTGTATGTATATATATATATATATCTCACACCATTAACGATAGAATTTAACAATATCTAAATAATTTTTATAGGCATTCTACAAAATTTGGTGACATTCAAATATTTTTTTTTATGGTTTTTCAAAATTTCATACTTTACATAATTATAAAGAATAATTTTTTCTTTAAATACTTTTCACAAAATTTTCTAACAAATTATTTTTACTATTATTATAAAATTG
>JAOXYD010170341.1:0-10068 GCA_028565735.1 Pinacopodium congolense | reverse complement strand
TTATCTTTTCGTCTTTTAATCAATTAATTTAGAATTTCCTAGATAATTGTAATCTAATTAATCTAGTATTTAACGTTTAAAATACCATATATTTTTCTTGATGGGTTTGACACTTGGAGTCTAAAAATTACTCTACGATATTACTTGTTTGATAGGTGCACTTGCCTTTCGTCACGTTGGTTTTTCTCTTAATATAATTTTGGTTTTCAAAGTAAAATCAGTTTAAAGAATGTTGATTTTTAATCATTCAACTAACGAGGAACAAAAATTTAATCTTGTGTGTTATAACTTTATTTGTTAATTAATCAAGGTTTATGTTGTTTAAGTTAATTTTCTTTTTATCTTGATTAACTCACATGCTTAAGGTTTAATTTTAAGTTTAGCTAGGTTGTTAAATGTGTTAATTGATGGTTAATCGTGTTAATTAATAATTAATATATGATTATTGAATTAGTCTTTATTTATTGAATGTTTAATATTTGTCTTGAACTAATCACTTAGGATATTACCATCAGATAATCTAAGATCCGATAATCTCTACCTAGGTTGTTAGAAAAATCAATAAACAACGTGGTTTAAATCTATGACATAACCAAAGACTTGGTTAATCATAAGGGTACTAGTCTTGAATTAGGGAAATTTAGGATTAGACTTCCTAAGCTTTAAGCCTATTTCCTAAGTCTGAAGCATAACCAAATTTCAGGATAAGATCAATAAAGATAAGCCAATGTCTTAACCATAGTGTTGTCCTGATTTAGAGAAGATACCCTAGATTAAGCATCACTAATCTATCAATTAAATCATCAACCACCAAAGCTTTAATTGAATAAGGAAAATCAACCTTAAATTGTTTTGCAATTGATTAGAAGTTTTTTAGGATTTCAAGGTTAGTTTTGTATTTTTATTTTAATCTCTTAATTGATAAACCCGTCTTGATTCTTTAAATAAAAGTTCTTACAATCATATACACATTTCCTCATGGGATCGATACTCGGAGTCTTAAAAACACTCTGTTATATTACTTGTTGTGAACGGTGCACTTACTGAAGAGTTGGTTTAAAATTAAATTTGAATTTATGCATTAAAAAATAGATTAATTTAAGCTAATTTTGTGTATACGACCGACCATAATCATTATTCCTTGGTACCTAATGCTTCTTCGCTATTAAACCTAGAGCGCTTGTTCAAGGTTATAGTGGAGTTAAGGGTTTTTCTATATATAAGGATTTTTTTAGAGCTTGCTAGATTCACCTACTTTCGAGGGAATGAGGGTTTGAGAGCTTATTTAGACCCATAAGCTAACATCTTAGCTAAATCACCATTTATCTAGATTCAAGAATCAATAATTTTCTTGGAATCCTAATGATATCTTAATCCAATTTCCTTAATATTTTCCTCAGCTTTATCATATTTTGCATTGTGTTTATCCCTTTGGTTGTGTTAATTAAATTTTAGTTTATTTCACTTTATTCAGTTCAGGGGTTTTTGTTTTCCTTTATCTATAACATTTGAAATAGAAATAGCATTTTAACATCTTATGGTTGCCATACTACATAGTGAGGTCTAGCTAGGAATTTATTATTTGGTAGTTTACGATGAACTTACCATGGAGCCCAACCTACCGCGGTTTCACTACAATTGGTAGATAGGTCCATTATATAAACAACGGGTTACCGAGGACATGCTTATAAAGGTAGACAAGTCCATCTTTCTAGTGGACTTCTTAGTCCTTGATACGGAGGAGGATCAAGACATCCATATCATTCTTGGGAGACCTTTCATAGTTATAATGAGGACTATCATCGATGTGTAGTGTAGAGAGGTCATCTTGAGGCTTCAAGAAGAAGAGATAGTGTTTGATGTTTTTGATGCCATGAGACATCTATCCACTATTGAATCTTGTAATTTCATTGATAAATACTCTCATGATATTGATCATTCTTCTATTATTTGTGTAGGATTATTAGAGGAAGAAGCACAAGGTATGTTTAAAGATATAGGCGAGAAGTTGTAAGAGGATATGGGATATTATAAAGCTAGTTTAGAGTCAGACTATTACACATAGTATTGGCCTTATGAGTCACTCCAAAGACCAGTCAAGCCATTGCTTAGGCTTTCGATTAAAGAACCTCCCCCTCTTGACCTAAAACCTTTGCCTAGTCATTTGAAGTATGTGTTTTTATAACCACCTGAGCACTTACTAGTCATTATTTTTTCTTTTTTGATAGGTATCATGGAGGAGAGACTTCTTAGAGTGCTTCGAGACCATAAGCAAGCCATTCGAGATAATTCTTAGAGTGCTTCGAGACCATAAACAAGCCATTAGATGGACTACTATAGATATGATGAATTAACCCTCCTTCTACACACATCAAATTTTCATGGAGGATGGAAGCAAAGCACTTGTGTATCCCTTTAGGTGACTCAACCTATGCATGAAGGAACTGGCTAAGGATGAGGTAGTCAAGCCATTGGATTTAGGTATTATCTACCCCATCTTTGATTTTAGATAGATGAGTCAGATCCAAGTGCTGCCTAAGAAAGGAAGCACCACTGTTATAGAAAATGAAAAGAATGAGTTAATAGCCACTAAAAAAGTAATTGCATGGAGACTGTGCATAGATTATTGGAAATTGAATGATGTCACTCAAAAAGATCACTTGTCTTTTTCTTTTATTGATCAAATGATTGAGGAGTTAGTTGGATATAGCTTTTATTTCACCTTAGATGGATATTTTGGTTATTTGTAGATTTTAGTAGCTCTGAAAAATTAGGAAAAGGCCATTTTTACTTGTCCCTATAGTACATTTGTGATAGGAATGCAATTTATGGTATTTTCATATGTGTTTTAATGTGATATCATCTCTATTTTTATGTTTAGATGCTTAATTTGTGTTTCTACTAAGTTTGTATGCAGCTTTGATCTTAGGACACAAATATAAAGTGAAACGAATACATTTGGAGAAGAATTGGAGAAAAAGGAGCGAGAGGGAGGGCTAGCAAAACCATTAACAACAGTTGATCAATGGCATCATTGATGGACTAGCCAATCACTGTTAATGGGAAAATTCCAGGTGGTTCATTTGTGGTTGATGTAGGGGCCCATTAAAGGGAAGTTAATCACTATTGATAATTTAGGATCCAAAAAAAAAGAGCAAACTCGACTTTTGCTTCTCCAAACATGTCAAACCTTAGAGAGGACCTATAAATAGATGGATTGGGAGCAATTTCATCTCCTTTCATGTTTAGTTCTTATATTAAGTAGTTTAGGTGTTCAAATTTAATTTTATCTATTCTTTCTCTACTATTTATTTATTTTCATGCTATTTAACTTTATTATTTTGTTTGGGTTTTGTTGTATAGTGTTAAACCTTTGTTTATTGTTAATATAATGCTTTATCTTTATTTTTTCTAGCCTTATTCTATTTAATTTCCTTATTTTTTTGCATTTTATTTCATGTTTTACTTAATTTTAGTTTTTTATTGTTAATTTTAATATGTTAGCCCAGTTTTCTTTTGGGTTAGAAGACATTTAATGGATTAATAATTTATAATAGTGAGAATTAAATTAGGTTTTCATGGGTTTTATGTTTTTATGTTAGGATTAAATGGAAACACCAATTTAATTCCACGAATTAACGATTATAGGTAGGATTGATTACCCTATTAGTAATTTCTAGTTCAATTACTAGGCTTAAGCTTTTGATCCACAATTGTTATTAGTGATTACCACAAGTGGTGGTAGGTCAATTGATTTTGTGAGCGAAACTTAATTAATTTAGCCTAGAGTTTATATTCTTTAACTTACATGATCCGAGCTTGTGAGATTATAACCTTAGTTAGTAATTCCCTGGTTCTTAATGTTATTGGGCCACTAAATCTAAAGAGCTTATTTTAAGTTTCTATTTAGCTAAGGACATTTCTAGAGCTTATTGGATTTGCATACAAATTGAGGAACATAGGACACAAGAACTTGTTTGTGTTTATAGGCCAGGATTCTAGGCATAACATCATTTATGAGTTTTTGATGATCAGTTATAATTAATGAATCCAAAAATATCTTTTACCCATATTTTCATCTTTGTTACTTGTTTCTTGTTATTTTCTTTCTTATTTTGGTAGCATTAATTTCATTAGTTATCTTTTCATTTATTTTAAATTCCTTCACATCCAAAGGTTTTGTTTTATTTTATTTTCTTTTTCTTTTGTGCAACATTACGAATAGCTAAAAAACACTACAAGTTCTCTACAAGATTGACCCTGACTTGCCCTACTATATAGTTAGTTAGGTTAGTTAAATATTTTATTATTTGGTAGCTCGTAACAAGCTTCCACTAATTTTCATATGGATGCATGTCTTTTGGTTTATATAATGCTCCAACTACATTTTAGAGAAGCATGATAGACATTTTTTTAACATGCTTGAGACTTGCACTAAAATTTTCATGGATGACTTTTCTATATTTTGACACTTTATTTGATGCATGCTTAGATAACTTAGAGAGAGTCTTAACTAGATGTGAAGAGTGGTTAATCAAGAAAAATGTCATTTTATGGTCTAGTAGTGCATTGTTCTAAGTCATAGGATATCTAACGAAGGTATAGAGGTAGACTTAGCAAAGATTGATGTCATTAAGAAACTTCCTCCACCTAACAATGTAAAATCTATTAGAAGTTTCTTAGACCATGCTGATTTTTACCTTCATTTCATTAAATAATTTTCTAAAATTGATAAATCTTTGAATGACTTGCTTAAAAAAGATGTTGTGTTTGACTTTGATGACCATTGCATTAAATATTTTCATTTATTAAAGGAAAAACTTGTGAATGAACTTATACTTGTATCTCCTAATTAGTCTCTTCCTTTTGAATTATTGTGTGATGTAAGTGATTTTGTAGTGACGGCTATATTGGGCAAGAGATAAGGTAAGCTCATTCACCCCATCTATTATGTGAGTATAACTCTAAACAGTACACAACATCATTACATTACCACAAAAAAAGAAGAAATTTTGATGATTGTGTTTTCTTTTGATAAGTTTAAGTCATATCTAGTTTTGTCTAAAGTCATTATTTATATTGACCATGTAACTTTAAGTACTTAATGACGAAATTAGATGAAAATACAAGACTAATTAGATAGGTTCTACTTTTTTAGGGGTTTTATATCTAGCTTAAGGATAAGAATGAGGTAGAGAACTTTTATAGTTAATCACTTATTGAGGCTGGATGAAGCTACCATGGAGAGAGCGACCAACATGGACATCAAGGAGATTTTTCCTAATAAGCATCTCATGGTTATGGTAGGCACTCCTTGGTTTTTTGATTAAGTTAAGTTCCTTACTAGTAATATCCTTCCTCCTGATTTTTCTTATCATCAAAATAAGAAATTTTTATTGGAGGTAAAACATTATCTATTGAATGACCCTTTGCTTTAGAAGATTTGTATTTATGAGAAAATTATGAGTTGTATTTTTAAAGAGGAAATGTCCTCCATTTTGCATTATTGTCATTTTAGAGAGGTTGAGGGCCATTTTGGGGCCACTAGGACAACACATAATGTCTTAAAGTGTGGTTTCTTTTAGCCTAACTTATTCAAGGTTGCATATGGGTTATGCCCCTAATTATGTGTTTAATTAGGTAATTTATGGGTTCATTTGTTTAATTTGTAGGATGTTAATCAAACTTGGAGAAATTGTGCCAAGTTTAACTTAATTATCAAACATTAATGTGGGTTTGTAGCCCCAAGGCTAAGGATGAACAGGGTGTCGTTTAAGGATGATCAGCCATAAGGTTAAAAAGTCAAAAGTTGACCATCAATAGTGGTCTGTAGCCCGCTGTTATGCGTCAACCAGGGTGCCATTGATGCATTAGTCAATAATATCAGCTCCAAATCCCTAATTTTGTGCCTATAATGTGTCTCCAATTAATGCTATTGTTTGCTAGCATATGTGGAGAGTCCAAAAAACCTACAAATCATAAGAAACACAACAAGAGTCAAATTAGAGAAGGAGATTTTATCTAGAGTTTTGAGAGAGAAGCTCCTCCTTCTCTCTTCCATAGTTCGTAGAGAACTTTATAAGACATATTTCTGAGTTTTTGAATCACATTCAGGGGGTTTCTAACTCAGAATACTTATGTATTTTCTTATATTTTTAGATTAATCAAAGTTGTGATCTTATGCTTCTTTCTTTGAATGTTCCTTGATTTTTCTACAAGATCTTGATGGATTAAAGCTCTATTGGATTCCAAAATCAACTTGGGAGTTCAATACACATCAAAAAGTCTCCCTTGGGTATTTTTGTAACCTCTAAACTTTATTTTATAGCTCATATTTTCGAATCTATCAAGGCATGTTGCTTAAAGTGTATATCTTGTATGTTTTGATCAAAATATATGGCTAAATCATTTTTATTGCTAAGGATTGGTGTTTGTATTATTTAAGATAGATTAAATACATGTTATAGGGTCTAATTTTTGTTCATTTAAGGCTTAAAATATCTGATCTTGGGTTGGTCACCTAAGATTAGAGGTTAAGACAAGTCAAGCTTCAGAAATCGTCTTAATTTGTTAGAAAATTCTTTAAGAAACACAAAGTAATCAATGAATGAGCAAACCTTGATTTTTTTTATATTTAGAGTTCTAAGTTTAAAATACAGAAGTCATCTTCTTGAATCTCAAGCCCATTAACTAGATTTAATACATAACCAAACTTTAAACTAAGTTTAATAGAGATAAAGTAAGGTCTTAACCATAGCTTTGTTTTGATTTTGTGAAGGAACTCTAATCAAACCTTAAATTTTTTAAAAGCTCAATTAAATTATTAATCACCTAATCCTTAGCTAATTTACACATATGGTAATTTTCAAAATTTTTTTAAAGAAATTAAAAATTAATTTTGAAGTGTTTAAACTAAGTTAGACTAGTTTAGCAATTTTAAGATTTTAATCAATTTGTTTGGATTTTCTTAGATAATTTTAATCGAAGTAACCTAGTAATTAAGCGTGTTTCCTCATGGGATGGACATTTGGATTCCTAATATTGCACTACTTTATTATTTTTGTGATGAGTGCACTTGCCTAAATTTCATTAGTTTTCAAAGTAAAAAGTTTTAAAATCATAAAAAAATTTCTAAGTCACCTAACTAATGCAACAAGTTTTTGACGCCTTTGTCAAGGATTATGACCTTAATATTTAGGAAAATTACCGTTAGTTACTTTACTTATAAAAAAATATGTTCCTAATTTTTCTGAATTTTTATGTGATTATTTTCTATTCATTTTAGTTTGTATGCTTTAGTTGCTTTTCTATTATCTTATTTTCCTTGTTTATTTCTTTACTTCGTTTAGCATTATATTTAATTTTTTATGCCTCGAGGATGCAATCATGAGCTAATAGACTTCGATCTAGAATTTGAGTACATATTAAAGAAAAAAAAGAAAGAATCTCGAGTGACAACGTCTAATCCTTTAAAAGTTGGAACATCTAATGATACAGAATTAGAACCTGTAGAAATGAATCCTAAAGAACGAGTAGTTGATAGACCTCAGGTAGAAAATAGAGAGCCAACCATGATAGACTTAGCATTAGAAAATAGAGGTAGACAGGTTAGCATTGTTTAGCCTAGAGTCACCGCAAATAATTTTGAAATACCACATGGTATCATCTCAATGGTTAGGTCCTCACAATTTGGAGGTTCAGCTTTAGAAAATTCCAATGAACATTTGCAAAACATTCTTGATACTTGTGATCTTGTCAAAAGTAATGGAATTTTTGATGATGTAATTAGGCTTAGGCTTTTTTCCTTTTCTCTTAGAGATAAGGCGACATACTAGTTATCAACACTTCAATTTGGTTTCATTACTAGATGGGATGAGTTAATGAAGTTGTTCCTTGCTAAATTTTCTCACCTGCTAAGATAGAAAAGACGAAGTCCGAGATCAGCTTGTTTTTTCAATATGAAAATGAAAAACTATACAAGGCATGGGAAAGGTTTATAGAGATGCTTGCTAAGTGTCCTAGTCATGGATACAATATGTGGTAGCAAGTAGATATCTTTTACACTGGATTGACACCTTCGACTGGTAGTAATATTGATGTTATGGCTAGAGGTAATTTCATGTGCAAGACTATGATTAAAGCCTACAATCTCATTAATGAAATGGCTACAAATAGTTTTTAGTGCAATTATAAATGCCATCCAAGGAAGCCACATGGTATTCATTCAATTAATGAAATGGTAGCTTTTACAGCTCAAATGCAAAGACTAAACAAGAAGCCAGATAGTCTAATGAGTGTAGTAGGTAATAGTTCTCATAAAGTTGAATGTGAAAGCTATGGTAGTACCTCCTATACATCATTAGACTGTCAAGAAGGTAGTCATTTTGCCCGTGAACCAGAACAAGCTTAATATGTTGGAAATTTTAATAAGCAAAAGGGAAACCCTTTTTTAAACACTTATAATCCTAGTTGAAGGAACCATCCTAACTTTTAATGGAGAAATAACCAAAACTACCTGCAAGCACCATAACAAATTCAAGCCAATGCTTAAAGAATACATCCACTTGGTTTTAGAGCTAACCAACCTCAAAGAGAGTCACCTAGTTTTGATAAAAATAGTTTTAAAGCATATCTAATCTAATGAGTCTAGAATGTAAAATCATGAGGCATTAATTAAGAATTTGTAGACTCAAGTTAGACAAATTGCACAGCTCTTATAGGAGAAGCTAATTAGTAAGCTTTCAAGTACTACTAAAGCCAATCCAAGAGAGCATACTAAGGTGATTATCTTAAGAAGGGGAAAAGAGGTTGAGAATGAAAGGAAGAAGAATGAAGAGAAAGGAAATCAAGTGATGGCGGAAAGTGAAGAAGAAGAGAACAAAAGAAGGCAAGACAGAAGAGAGAGAGATATTAAAAGAAGAGAGGAAGTGGAAAAAGAAGATAGAATAGAGAGAAGACATGACAGAAGAGAGAAAGCCAAAGAAGAAGAGAAGAAGAAAGAAAAGGAAAATAATGGTGAGAGTTCAGAGAAGCCACCTAGGTTTTTTGCTGACCCCAATGTGTAACCATACAAGCCTAGGATATTATACCCTCAAAGGTTAAAGAATATGCACCTGGATAAGCAATTTAGAAAATTCTTGGAAATGTTTAAGAAACTTCATATCAATATCCCATTTCCCAAAGCAATTGCTTAAATGCTATCATATTTAAAATTTTATAAGGAAATGCTGTCCAAGAAGAGAAGATTGGAAGAGTATGAGACTGGAAAGTTAAATTAAGAGTGTTCTGCTATCCTGTTAAAGAAATTTCCTCTAAAGATCAAGGACCCTGGTAGTTTCACCATTCCTTATACAATTGGTAGCTTACAAATTAATAGGGCTTTGATGGATTTTAGAGCAAGTATTGATCTCATACCCTTATCTATTTCCAAGAGGGATCATTGAGGATGTTTTGATGAAAGTCAAAAAATTTATCTTCCCTATTGATTTCCTGGTCTTAGATATAGAAGTGGACAACACAGTGCCTATCATTTTAGGAAGGCCATTCATTGATACTGCTAGAGCACTGATAGATGTTCATAGACAAAAACTCATTCTCAGACTTCAAGATAAAGAGATTGAGTTTAATTTTTTTAAAGCAATGAAGCATCCCTCTACCTTAGATTCATATAACTTCATCGGAGTTCATTATACTCCAATGATCCATTCAAGTATCTTTGCTCAAATTAATTACAAAAGGCTTTAATTCATTTAAGTTCTTTAGGAGTAGAGAAAGAGGAAGTCAAAGAAGCTTTGGAGGAATTAGAAGTGGGAAAGGAAACCTCCAATTGGATTCAATTTAGAACGTTTGAACCTTTAAATAGGCCAATTCAATCCCTTCTAAGGCCACTAATTGAGGAGCCTTCAACTTTTGAGTTGAAACCTCTTCCCTCGGATTTGAAATATGCCTTTTTGAGACCTCCATCGTAATTACATGTGATCATCTCATCATCATTAACTGATATGATGGAGGAAATATTGTTGAGAGTGCTCAGAGAGCATTAAAATGCTATAAGTTAGACCCTAGTTG
>JAOXYD010170320.1:0-10068 GCA_028565735.1 Pinacopodium congolense | reverse complement strand
AAGTCTTAACCATAGCTTTGTTTTGATTTAGTGAAGGACTTTAATCAGACATAAAATCTATTTTTAAACTCAATTAAGTAATCAAACATCAAATCCATAGCTCCTTTAACATTTGGTAAATTTTCATAAATTTTAAAAATCAATCAAAAATCGTTTTCAAGTGTTTAAGCTAAGTTGTCACCTTTTTAGTCCTTTTTATAATTTTTAATCAAATTTACTTGGATTTTCCTAAGTAATTGTAATACAATCAACCTAGTACTTAAGTAAGCAATTCCCTGTGGGTTCGATACTTAGAGCTTAAATTTTACTCCACTTTATTACTTTTGTGATGGGTGCACTTGCCTTAAAAGTACGTTGGTTTCAAAGTAAAAATCATTTCGAATGTCCGTCAATTTTAAAGTCACCTAACCAGCGCAACACTTTTCCATTGCTATTGTTTGAGGATGATCAGTGAGTTCGATCGACTGCATGATATACATTGGTTGACCTAGTGCGGTTCGGTTGATCAACATAGCTAGTACGGTTGGCTGATGTAATAATAAGTGATGTCACTGTTTTCATTTATCACTTGCTTCGTCCATTTCTCACTATCTGTTTCCTTGTTTTTTCTCCTCCGTAACTATTTATCCTTTTCATTTATAAATTACATTCCAAATATTTTTTTAGATGGTGTAAATTTAACTCCTATATTTTATATTTGATATTTAAGTGAATGGATTTAATGTTTGATGTCTCTTTACATTAGAAATCATACTTAAATTAATATGATTGAAAGTTTATTGATTTCATTAAATATGGTATTAATTAGTTAAAGGGTCATTTGAATGACATGATCATTTTAGCATATTTCAATAAATCATGACGTTTTGATCCCTTATATGTTTTTAAAACTTGAACTTGCTTTTGTTTTAAGAAACTTCTTTCATTGAGGAGGAGCTTAGAAATTTTATAAAAGATGAAGGAATACTTTTTTATTAAAAGAAAATTTTGAAAGTTTAAATTGCCTCCATGCATTGATTTTAAAGCTTTGTAATGTCTTAAAATTGTTAAAGATCTCCTAGAGTCTTTTGTTGTTAGTTCATATCATGAAATTCTACTTTAAAAATCTCATAATGATATGTTGAGCATTTCATTAAAGTCTTTACAAATCCATGATTTTCAAGCATAAAGAGTTAAAATGCACGAAATTTTATAAAAAATGATGGAATTTACGGCAATTGAGTTTTTAAATTGCTTTTTGAAATCTTATGACATTTGGTTGATAATGCTATCAATATTGGAAAGGTGTGATATTGGAACATTATGCATGCATTTAGGAGGAATATGACACTTCATTGATTTTCAAAGCTCTTAAAATTGATTTTTTTAATTCATGCATGGTATTCTTCAAAGATAGTATAAAAGTTTTGTTTTGTGTGCAAAATTGAGATTGCATTAATTTAGGGGGAGTCATAAATCTTGAAATTATGAGGTTCGCATGATTTTGATTACCTTAAGGAGAGTTAGTTGTATTTTAGAGTTTTGATGATTTTGGGATATAAGATGAAATAATTTCTGTGATGAGTATGAAACAATTCAATTGATATCTTGAAATTATTTGGATCTTGCGTATGATATTGTGATGGTAATTTGACTTTTGATTTTAGTTATATATAAAAGGGAAGTACCCTTGTGACATTGAAAAGTGATTCTGGTTATTTCATAATGATGATTTGTGTTATATGTCTATTTTAAGCATCATTATCAACTGATGTTATGATATTTGTCATGTTTTAATTAATTAGTGTCAATTATTGATTTGCATTGTTTTGTTGCAATTAGTGTCAACAAGTTAGTTTTTTCAACAATTGGTATCAGCTATTAATGTAGGTTAATGATTTTGTTAACAACTGATATCCTATTTTGAAAAAATGGCTTTTGTTAAACACAAAATTAATAATTGGTATCAAGTTTTATTTTCTAACAAATGATATCATATTTTTTAAGAACTGGTATAGACATGTATCATTATTTTCACCAAGTTTATAACCAAGGGTGCGATTTTTAAGTAACTAATTGCCTTTAAAAAAAATTTGGTATCATTCTTATGGCGATGTATTTTACACTTTTTCAAATGATTTTTGGTTAATTCTTTTTCCCTCTTATTAGTATTTGTGCCATGGTTTTATGATGATATGTTTTTATTAAGGGAGAGATTTGTTGAACGGAAAAGTTTTTTAACATCATTGAGATAAGTTATGATGTATTTTTGACTTTTTTTTGAAAATTGATTTGAGATGTATGTTTATTATAAAGGGAGAAGAAGTGTGTATCTCGTTTGTATGTTTCGTGTTTATCGGTATCAAAGTACTATGATTTTCTTATATGACTTGTTTTATATTATAGTCAATATTTATACCCTTTTTTAATTGAGTATGCCTTTTTTATGATTACAAAAGGGGGAGAATGGTATACGTGATATTAGAAAGATGTAATAAATTTTTATTGTATTTGAAGAAAGGGGTAGTAAATTTTTATCTTGTTCGATATTTGTATATAGGTGGATTGGTTTGATTATATCATTTGTTTGGAATATGTGTCTAATATCATATTGTTTTGTCATCATAAAAAAAGGGGGAGATTATTGAATCAAGGGTTTTGGTTCCACTTTGGTTTTGATGATAATAAAGTGCTTTCTACTAATGTATGTGTGAAGTTTGTTATGTTTGTTGAGATAGGTTTGAAGAAACAAGTCTTGAAGTATACAGTGAAGACTTGAAGTGTATGAATGTGAAGCCTTAAAGATAAAGACTTCGTTTAGAGTTTATGAAGGATGAGTAAATGGTTGAAGACTAAAGTTGGTAGAAGAAAAGAATTGGGAATGAACTTGAAGATTGAAGATAGAAGATCAAGTTCAAGAATAGAACTTAATATGTTAGTATGAGTGATTACTTATGTAAGTCTTCTCTTTGGTATTACCATAGATTTAAAGGGCTCACTTTACTCATATACATTCATGTTTAGTGTTTGTATGTAGGATGTATAATCAAGAAGTGTTGTATGTGATTCAGATGTGTGAAAATCCTCTTGATGTATAAATGAACATGTTGGTATTAATTATGTAATTAAGACTTTATTGATTTGAATTGAAGATGTATGAATTGGTAAATTGGATGAATTTATTGTGTTAAAATGTGTTAAGATATGTTTTTTATTGGTTGGTTTGTGTTAAAATATGATGAATTAGGTTAAGAATTGAATTAGGTTAAGTTTGGATTGACTGGGCTAAAATTGGACCAAAGTTTGGAAGCTACTGACCCAAAGAAGATTGGTCAACCGAATGAAGAGATTAGTCAATCGAATGAAGAGAATAAAGAGATAGGTCAATCGAATGGCGAGATAGGTCGACCGAACATAGATAGGGCAACCGAATGGCGGGATAGGGCGACCGAATGAAACAAATCTATAACGAGTAAAAGGCAATAACTATTTTTGCAATGGTAAAATTCATTTATTATTTATGGAGTTAAGCAATGGCTATAAGGTCATAAGAAGTGTATAAATATGTGTGTTGTGTGATGTTTATGAAAAAGAAGAACTAGTGAAAGACATATACAAGTTGTTTAAACATTGGTAAGTTTTTGTGGGTTTATAGTATATTGTTGCGGTGCATTTCATTCTTATAATTTGTGTGAGCCCTTTATACACCTTGGTGAGTTAAGAGAGGCATGTTTTTGTAAGGTGTGTCTGTGAGAAGGGTGTTTGTGAAGAGTGAAATTGTTGTAAGATTTTTCTTAAGCCTTTAAAAAGAAGAGTTTATATGATTATCCTTTAGCCTTGGAAAAGTGAGTGTTGTGAAGTTATTTTTTAGCCTTAAAAAGGGAGTGAAATCTTATCCTTGAGTCTTGGAAAAAAGACTTTATTATGAATGTTGTACTCTTGTTATTTACAATAAAAACAAAATCTCAATAGTGGTATTGGAATTAGACGTAGAAGCAAATGGATCACTCTGAACTAATATAAATTGGTTGTGTCTCTCTTTCTTTAATATCTTATTTTTACGCATTTATATTTATTGTTTGATTTATTGTTATTATTTAATTCGATAAATTAGAATTGTTGTTTATCTTCTACATTCAAATAAATTGGTAAAAGTTTAGGTTGTATAACTTAGAATAATTTTAATATCTAATTCACCCCATTTTAAGTGTCGTATAGGGTCAACATTATCAGTTAAAAATAGTGATACTCATAGAGGGATTTTCAGATACACATAAGGATGACGTCGAACAAATAATTACAATTACTAATGTCAATTACATTCCTCTTAATAAGCTGGTAAAATTTTTTATATGTTTTTGTAATTATTATAACTCAAATTTTAGATTTTGCTCTAAATATAAGATTGGTCTACATCACTAATTGCTTATATCACGAAATGATTAATAAGAAAGTAAAAACTTGTCAAAATATTCCAAATAAATAATTAGAAATAATAAGCTAGTCTAGTTGTTTAAGATGTCCTCTTTGGCGACTCTTAACACCAATAGAGAGATGCTTTAATTATCTTTATTGATGATGTTATTGTCTAATCCCTAGAACTTAGCCATCTTCAATAATACAACAATTTCATAACTTTTGAACACCTCACACACTTTATCAAATGATTGAGAATGTGGGTGACTAAGGTTTCAAGCTGGGAAATGCTCATCATACCCAACTGATTATCTGTAAAGCCCACTAGTTTTTAGGCTTGGATTGAACCATTTTCCAAGAAGTCATCTTAACCCATTAGCTTGTTAGAAAGAATGCAAAAAAGAGAGGAAGGAAGGAGAAAATTGCAGATTGTCGATGGTTATCCCTATTGGTCTACTTCAAATACTATGGGAGTTGGGTGTCTTTTTATGGTGCACTTATTTAGTGATGATTTTCTCTGTGTTTCGATGGTTTTAATTGAATAAAAAAGGGTGAGAGGTAGTAAGGAAGAGAAAGGAAGGAGTTAAGATCTATCATCAGTGAGTCTTGGGTTTATATGAGTTTTTATATCCATCTTTTTGATTTCTACTTTTGAAAGATTCTAAAGCTATATTGGGAACTAAATTGAATGATTTAAATTCAAGAAATGAGGAAATAGCTTTAGTGGAGAGGTCTTTGGATTCTGGATTTTCATTGACGGTGGTGAGCATCTATTTTAATTCTCATTGTTGCCTTTCTTCCTTTTTAGCTAGTTTTGTGTGGTTGAGGGGTTTTGATCCTTAATCAGTGAGGGTGGGGAGAGAGGATTGGCAGAACTGGGAGTTTAATGAGAGAGAGTAAGTAGCGACAGAGATTGTTATCTAGTGAGGAGAGGCAATGAGAAGATAGAGAGGGAAGTAAATGTAGATAAGAGTTAATATGGAGGGGAATGGTCAAGAGGAGGAGTCATAGGTGGAGGAAGGTTTTGTAACTAAATAGGGTTTTGAATAAATTAAGAACTAATGATTAAACTAAAAATAGAAAATTGAATATCTAATAGGAAATCCAATAACTAATTTGAGAGAAATCAATTTAATAAACCTTAGTTTTAGGTCACATCGTCATTTGAAAACATTGATTGATCATTGATACAAAGATAGTTAATTTTCTATTTGAATATTTATTATGAAAAATTAATTCATATCTTCCCTTAGAATTGATTAATATTCAATATGTGATCCAATTAACTCCAGTCATTTAATAACCCTGGATACAATCTATGGTTTAACCAAATAACAACATTAAGAACTAAAAAAGTCAATTAACCTAAATAACATAAACTCAGGTAGCTGCATTTAACTTGCTTAACCATTCTTCCTATGGCATGAAAATTCCTGACATAAAAAGTTATTAAACCCTAATTACCATTTAAATTAGAGGGATTAACCAAATATGAATCCAATATCTAACTAAGCTATAGATTATAACCATCAACACCCTAGTTGGCCATCCTAATAGTTTACCAAAACAATAATGGAAATCAAATACCGAAGAAAGTTTAATATTTGATTAAAAAATAAGCAATCTCATAGTCCATATAATTCCAAGGATTTAGTTTTCCTTTAATCAAGAATAAGAATTAAGACATTAAAGGCCATAGAGACATACAATTATAAATGAAAGAAAGAAGGAGAAAATTTGTAACAAGTTTGTTAAAAAGGTATTAAAATGATAAATCCCCTTTTAGAATACCTTAATATAAGTCTTAACATAACTAAAAAGAGGTCCCTCAATGTCTATATTAATCCTTTTAATTGAATTAGAAATAAACAAAAATGAATGCAAAATTTTCATAATAGTCTTAACATTAGATTAGTATTTATATCTTCTATACAAGCCCATGCCTAGTCTATCTAAACACTTTTATCGTTGCACTTTTATTTACCTTCCAAATTCACTTTTCTTTGTTCACCAATTCTCAATATTCTTAAATAATCCTAATCACAAAATAATAAATCACCATTAGATTAAACATTGATCATTTATAAAAAGAGAATTTTAAACATTAAAATAATAATAATTCTAATCTCTATTAACTCCCTCGCTCTTAACTTTAGCTTGGTGTTGATCAAATTACAACTACTAAACAAAGTCGAAATAACCAAATAGATCCTAACAACCTACTTCTCATGACATCAAAAAGGGGAAAATCTTAAAAAAATTCAAGCTGATAAAACCAAGCAACACCATACTTCATATCAAAACTCATAAAACAACAAAATTAAGAACAAATCATAATAACATCGAAATTAAGAAAATATCACATCAATCTCATTCCAAACATGCATAAAGCATTGGTGAATTTCCTTACAAATAGCATTCTTTTAGTCATGTGTTTAAAAAGGGTTGGTTTTTTTTCTTAAATTCTTCTTATATAAATAATCTACTATAGGCTTGTTTATACACCACATTTTTACCACTTAAATCATATACATGCATAAATCAAAAGGACTCTATTTTGAGTTGTAATGGGACTACAGTTAAAGGTTAACAAAGGGTAAAAGGGTTAAAATATCATAGACTCTAGCAAAGCATCTAAACATATATAATGAAAAAATTACTCATCACCCTTACTATTATGATTAAACACATAGGTCATCCACTTCCCTTTCAATAACATCAAATGTAATAATTACTTTCTTTTTATCATTTTTTTCAACACTTGAATAAATAATTTCAATAAACAAAAACAAATAAAGGAATAATAATATGAACAATACGGATGATCATACAAAAAATTATGGTGAGTGTGGTACTTTATGTTGGCCTTATATGGCACCTAGGAGGGAGGTGAATTAGATTCTTAAAAATTCTCTTGAATATTATCAACCTAAGTCTTTTTTATCAATTTTAATTAAACGCAAAAGCTAAGCAATAATTTAATTGTAAAAATTAAATAACAATAATAACTTAAACAATAAAATTAAATGTATAAAGATAAAAGAGAAATGGAAGAAGAGACACAAATGATTATTCTGGTTCGGTGCAATCCACTTACCCTACATCCAGTACCCAATACTACTGTTGAGATTTCGTTCTTATTACAATCAACAAGAGTATAAAGTACAATCCTTTTTATAGGTTTAAGAATAACCTTTCACCATCCCTTTTCTAAGACTTAGGAATAAACTATCACTCTTTTTCCTTTCAAGGCTCAAAAATAACCTACAACACTCTTTTTATGGCTTAAGAATAACCTTCATAAAAATACAACCACAACTTCACCAACAGCTTATACACCCTCAAGAATACTCAATAATAATGTATAAACACTTTTTACATTTCTTTCATATATAAACAATACTCAACACACCTATTTATACTCATTCCGAGACCAAATAGTCGTTGCTCCAATGTTCTTCTCATTTATTAATACACCCATTGGAAATCTACTCGTTACAGAGTTACCATTTTGTAATCTTCATGTTAGATTTACTGAATGACCTTATTCGATTGGCAAATGGTCTCCTTCGATCAACTTATGGCTCGATTCAATTGACCTTCGCTTTATTCGGTTGACTGATGTTTCTGTACACCTCATTCTGTCGACTGATGCTAGTACTGATAACTTGCAGCACCACTTGATGTTTTCATCACATCTTCTTCATTCTTCATCCCATTGATGTGAAATTTGGTAAATAGGTTCTTGACACATTGTTCTAACATCATGTAAAATTTTAAGCAGCTCGATATCTATCTCTTTTAGAACTTCCTCGCATCACCGTAATGTCTCAATCATTTTTTCATTTCTCAACTTTTTTTCTACATCTACATATGAAAAATCATGACTTTTAACGTCACTTAATGAATGAATACTTGGTTAATCCCTAGTGATTATCCCATTAATTAATCTTAGAAGTCCTGACTTTAACCATCATATACTAATAAAAACCTAGAAACGTCATATACACCTTGGGCAAAATTGTTTCTTAAGAACCATAATTATAAATATCAAGCACAAATTTAAGTTTTCTTCAAGACATAGGTGTAGTTTTAGTATATATTCTAGAAATTATCTATGCTTTCCCTACTCTTTTGTTCAGAAGAATTGATATAAAACTTGGGTATGGTTATTGGTTTAATATTTTGAGATTATTACCACTTATTTGACTTTCCACATATTTTCCTTACCAAACCAAAGATTATAAGAACTTGTATAGAAAAGACTAAGGATAAGGGTTAGATGATCAATCCAAGATTTATCCATGCCATTACAATATTGTGTTTATTAATTAGAGAGATTTGGGAGCTTAAATTGAAACGCTTTCATGAAATGGCGTTCACATAAAAAGACATCATAATAAGAGCATTTTAAGTCTTTCCAGTAGCAATGAGGAATATTTTAGAGTTAATATTTTTTACCATGACTTAAGCATCTTTTCTATTGTTAAAGACCTTGAATTAATTACTCTCATTATTAATTGAAGGGTAAAAAGTTATTCCAAATTTATTAAGGATTAGAAAACCAATAGCAGGTAAGCCAATTTTACTAAAATTTGTAAAATGAACTAAAAGAGTTGATTGATAAGTATATGAAACATTGTTCGATTGAATTGTGCCTTTCATACATGTCAATGTATTATTTACATCCAAAACATTATTTCTAACCATCCTAATACACAAACTTGATCAAAGTTTTATGCTTTGCTATGTTATTTCTTGTTTTAGATATGGTATTGTGTTTCTAAACCCTTATATTCTATCTCTACAATCATTTTATAATTACTAATTTTATGCAAAAGTTGAGCATAGGATATCTATTGTTATTCAATGTTTTGAAATATCTTTTGATTATTTTTTTAAATCTAATATCCTTAAAATTCTGACCATTTCTTGTGCTTCCAATTTATTCTTCTTTAATTATTTAAGGTTTTTGAAGAGTCACAAGTCCTAAGTTATCATCTGAATACATTCTTTGATTAAGTTTTTTATTCTACACAGTATTATACTCACAACTATTAAGTGTGGGTGTTTATTTTTATTCAATCCTATTTTTGTAATTTTTATTAGCTTTTGTGAGTTTATTACATTCTTGTCTATTTGTTTAAGCCTTTAAGATGTTTTATTATCTTTTTTTTACGTTAGATTTTACTTTTGTCTGAGTTTGTTAGTATAAAACGTTATAAACATCAATGTTCTTAAATTTCCATATTCCTATAGTACTTAAATCTTCATATTTATTATTAAAAATAAAATTTTTGAGTTTTAAAATCATCATATTCCATTTTATTTAAAGTTTCTAGAAACACATTGATCATATATCTCATTCTCACATGCATATGAGCCCCTAGTTTAATGTTCTTCAAGTGAAACACCCCCATAAGTGTATTTTAGTAACTATTAAGAGTACTTTCAATTATTTTATTATTTGATTTTATAAAGTCCCTTCTTTGCATCTAAAGTTCACTCTTTAACTTTAAATGGATTTATCAAAGATTGCTCTTCGCCTTCTAGAAAGAATATTTTGATAAGTAAGGTTCCTCTTCACTTATTGAACAAGTGTTAGGGGGTTAAATTTGTAATATTCTTGGATGTTATTTAATGTTAATTTAACCCTATTTTAGTGCTTAAATG
>JAOXYD010170291.1:0-10069 GCA_028565735.1 Pinacopodium congolense | reverse complement strand
AGTATTTTATTTATGTTTTATGTTTTATTATTATTTAATTATTAATGTCTGGTTAGAATTAAATCTTATTGGTGTATTTATTTATTATCTATAGTTTATTAAAATTGAAATTTAAAGTTGGAAGAAAAAGAAAAAAAAAAGAAGAATGAAAATTGAAAACTTGGAAAATCATGAGAACATTTGCATGGATTTGCATGGATTTCATGTTAATAGTGCTTTAGGAAGCTTAACCATGCTAAGCCATGCATTTCAATTTTGGAGAAAGCTCTCCCGTATATGGCCAAAATGCACTCCACTAAATCACAAAAGTCTTTGACCAAGGAGGAGACCTTTGACCAAGTCTTTTCAAGGTCAAGACAAGGGAGCTTCACCAACAACATTTGACTAACCAATCACAAAAGCCCTCACCAAGACCAAGTCAAAGCTCATACATGCTTTGACGAAGTCCACCTCCTATAATTATTTATGCAGCCCACAATTATTTACTTTTGCAGGAGAGACCAAGACTAATCACCTTCAGACTAGCGAGTGGACCTTCTCCGCCAAGACTCACCTGCAACGCCTGGAGATGGGCTTCACACTGGCCCCATCCTGCTAGACTCCTCCCTGCTGCCTCCAGATCAGATCTAAGCAGCACTCCAGCCCTGCCTCCAGTCCAAGATGCACAGGCCTAGTTCCTCCCAGCTGTAGACCCAGAACCCCTCCTCCCTCCAGACCCATCTGTTGTATAGCCCCAGTCCAAGTGTAAGACCTAGTAGTTGAAACCAAACACACAAACAAGCACAAAAATAGCAGAGTCAGACAACAAATGAATGGGAAGGAGGCGCAGACATAAACGAAGAGACGCAGGCAGCGGTGAAGAAGAGGAAGAAAAGAGAGTCATTCCAAATTATTTCTACACATACAAGTTTAAAAAACTTCAAGAGTTCATCAAGTTCTTTATTTTATTTTCAAATTTATTTTGATTTTATTGTATTATGTTTTGCATTTTCAAGAATATAGAATTGATTGAACTTATTTTTATTACTATGTATGGATAATATATTTTTTAGGATTTTTTGTTTGAATTATTTGGGACTCTTTAGTTGTTGATTTAATTTTTATAAATATTTGTGTTGTTTATTGAGCTTAAACCCTACAACAAATCGAGAGAGTGAGTTGGGTAATTTGTGTTACATGTACAACGAGAGTTAGCATTTAATAGACTTGTAGAAAATAAGTTAATAATTTATTAGGAAGAGATTTCAATAAATTGATATACTGCCTATATGATAGCTTCATATCTAGTTAAATATTTAGGAAAGGTTTTGCATGTCGAAAGATCCCAATGTTAATCCTACATTATTTAATTAGTTACATTTAGTTGCACCTTAAGAGAGGGTAACTAAAATATTAGGAAATCTTAGGCCAAATATTAATTAGGTCAATTAAACCAAAGGGGAACAAATAAAGATAACAATAAGTTCTTTTCTTGAATCTTGATTTTCTCTGAATTTTCGTTTGCAATGCTGCGATTGGTTGTCTTGGTCGCTTTTGCTTCCTATTTGTCTGCATTTTATTTAATTCTTTTTATTTTATTTGTTTCAATCGATTTCTTTACAAAGTTTAAACCAAATTAATAGGGTGTCTAGATACAATCCTTGTGGGATCGATCTCCGTTCTTTACTATAAGTACGACCTGTATACTTGTGACTTTCAGCCTAAAACTCGTAGTTTTGGTTTTCAAAACTAATCAATCAATAGGAAAATATGAAATTAAAGGAAAAAAAGATATGTAAGATACAAGACCTTATTTAGGTTATTTTTAATATGATTGTAAGTTTTACTTATTGTCTAATTGATTTAGGAGCTCAATTTTTATCATACATTGCATATAGTTTTTAAAAGTTTCATAACATAGTCATTGAATCGTTTTGATTATTCATATGGTCTCAGATTATATTTTAAAATTTTTTAAGTCTTATTCAATTTTTTAATAGTTAATAATTTCTTTAGTCTTTTTTTTGCAATTTTACTATTAAAATTCGCTTAGTTTAAGCTCTTTTGTTGACATACCTCAACTCTATCTAGATTTGAATTATCATAATTCAATCTGATTTTCAGTATCCAAATCATTTTTTATCGCTTCAAAATCATCATATAGATTTTGACTACGGTCTTAAGAGTACACTAGAATTTATCTCATTTTATTAAGCACTTAAAATGTTGATTGAAGCTTTAAGAAGACAAATTACTCAAAGCTATCTCTAGCAACTCTTTATTTCCTTTTTAGGATTAAACATCTCTTTTAGCTTCCAAATGGCTAGAGCTACAATTTAAATGTGTCAAAAGCCTTCCTAACCCTAAATAAAACATCTCTAAACACTTTGAGTGTTTTGAAGCCCTAGAAAAATGATTAAAATACAAAAATTGTTCAAATCGCCATTTTACTCTTTTTTTCATAGTTTTGGTTTAATTTCGTCCCCATCCATCCTAATCTAATTTTATTTTTATTAATTCATTTTTTAAATTATATTAAGTGCTGAAAATTTTTTTATCATAGTTTCTAATTTTAAGGTATTTATTTTGATAGATTAGAGCTTGAACTCACTCATAACGCAAAATTGTTTATGTTTGTTCTATTTTGAATTTAATATTTATTCTTGCTATCTTTATCTAATTATAAAATTTAAAATTATTATTTTTGTTTTATCTAAGTTTCCTAGAGTCTTTTCAATTTTTAATTCTAATTTTGGAAGATTATTTCATGGGTTTTAAGTTTGTTCTTCTTAGATACATTGAAACTATTCAGATTTTTCTGTTCTTAATTACAACGTGGTTCTTTATGTTTTAATCTATTTCTAAAATCGTTTAATATTTATTTTCTATTTACTTACATGCCCTACAGTTTTTAAACATTTTTTTCAAATTTTTTGAAGATTACTTCTATTGTTTTAAAATTATTTTCTTGATACACTTAAACTGTCTCTGATTTTTATACTCTAGTGATAATCTCATTTTTTTATTCACTAGATCAATTTTTAGGTGTGCAAACTAATTGTGAATTTTAAGCACTTGTATTCTTTTTTTAGGGTCAAAATTTATAGATTGCTCTAAACTGTCCAAATTTCATATACTAGCTTTCATTCATATATTTGGGCATTTAAATCTAAATTGCTTGTTTCCAAACTGTTGTTCTCTTTTTTTTTTCAAGTACTCAGAAGACTATTGACTATTTAAATGAATTTTTACAGGCTTATTTAATTATTTGGAAGCATTCGTTCTCATATTTATCAAAACTATCTAGGTTTGGTGTATGTGATCTTTTAGGTTGCGATTCATCAATCATACACAATTTTAGTACATCAAATCTGTCATATTAATTTTTTGTATTCTTGAAATAGTTTCATTGATTATTCATATTGTTTGTGAAATCATTAGAGCCCTTAGTTAATTGTGCTTTAAGTAAAACATATTCATAAGTGTTCTTAGTTACTTGTGAAGGTGTTATTTGAATTGTTTGGTTGGTTAAGTGTGTCAAGGCTCCTCTTTGCCATATATAGATTGGTCATAAGGTTTCTCTTCACCTTAAACAAAAATATTGTGTCTTGTATAGGCTTCTCTTTACCTTAAAAGATTTGGGTTGTAAAGGCTTCTCTTTGCATAGAAAAAGATTTGTCTTATAAGGGCTACTCTTTACTCGAGAAGAAGATTGTATTTGTTTTTAAGTTGTTAGTATAGAACGATATCCAACAAGTAATTTCAGAGAAGACATAACCTATCTTTGGGGTTGGTTAACTTCTATAAATCTTTGTGTCTTTCTTTCCTTTTTCTCTTTACTTATTACTTGTTATGTGTTTTGTTTATTAACTTATCTATTATCAATTTGACATTCACTTTTGGATATCTCATTGAATTGAATTGGCTTTGGTGTTAAGTTTAAATTTGTTAAGAAAGTTTTTATTACTAAATTCACCCCCCTCTTGAGTTCCTTTAGAACTTACAATTACCAATCACAAAGTCTAGCTAAGGGTTCAAGTTTCAATTGATTAACTAAATTTAGGGAAATTTTGTGTGATTATATCTAAATCATATTTCACAAAGTAAGACAAACTTGTTGTTAAGTTAGAGCCCTTTCTTTATTAATTCCATTTCATTTTTTTTCTTGCATTGGAGTTAAATGAATAGGAATGAAGAATAGGAATTTCAAACCTAAAATCCTCTTTTAAATTTAAAACCCTTGCATTTAATCAAAGTTTGGTAATTCACTAATTTAATTATATTTTTTATTCACTTTTATAGAATGTAAGGGAGATTGTTTAAATCAATAGTTGCCTAAGAAACTATCTTAGATGGCTAGTTTACAATAGATATTGAAGTAGTTAAATAAATAAAGATCTTTACATAATATGGAAAATTAGAATAGAGTTAATCTATTTACTTCACTAGCCTTAACTATTCATAATTTTCAACAAACACAAATATTTAATTGAAAAGCATATGATTGTTGATGAAAATAAAAAGTTAGGATAGAATAGAAATAAAGAGCATAAAATACAAGTAAGATAAAGCTATCTCATTTGTATATCAGCTCCAATTCCTTGAATCTTCTCCTTAGAACATTTAAATTTAGTACTTTGTATCTCTAGTAGAAAATTTGAAAAAAAACAAAACTATAAATCCCTAAAATTACTGAACTCTCTACCCATTATACACTAATAGATGGCTTTTAAGGTTATAGCCTTGATTGGGAAGTGAAATCTCTAATTTGAACTTTACATCTTATATAGTCTTGTTATTTAGGAATATAACGACCCTTAAAATAAGGGGAAAATAGTGTCGTTCTGAGGTACTTTTGATTCACTATCTTCAATCTGATCTAAAATGGAAAAGTTAGAAGATAAATGACTATCTACAATGGCTAATACATATATAATTCATCGAGCATCTTTCCCCTATCTATTTCTTCTTCTTGCTTGGCATCTTTGTATCCTATATCTTTGAAAAATATTTTTATTTCTCATCATCTTCCTTCCTCTTTCTCTTTATTATCATTATTTCTTCTTTTGTTAAATTTATTTCTTTGTGTAAAATACTTAATATGACCTGTGACGTTTTTAGTTTATCCAAGGTGTTAATGGGGTTTAAGGGAGGTTGAGGTTCATCTTTATGATTGCCAAGTGCCTCTTGTAATACTTTAATGTTTTTATTTGTTTCACTATCACCTTTTACTTCTTTTACTTCTTTAATTATTGTCTTTGGATTCTTTAACGTCTTTTCTATGATCTGAAACATTGTATGCTTTTTATTTTTAGAGGTAACTTCTTTATTTGCAACTTCATTTTTTAAGGGTGACGTGATGTTAGTTGTTTACTTATCAGACTCTACATTTTCTTTTATCTTCACCCTACTTCAAGTGTTGAGTTATCTAATGATTCATTTGATAGAATAAGCTTTTTCTTCTTCAAAATGAAAATCTAATTTTCTATTCTCACAATAAGACTCAAACCAGGAAAAGAAAAGTATATGGATTTCATGGAGATTAAGCCCCCTATAATTCTCTTTTTAGATCTCTATCTTTTGTTTTGAAAATATTTTTAAAAAACCAAGTTATCTTTTTCTCATGTTTTGGAAAATAAAGTCTTTCTACAAATAATCTTTATTAATTGTGAAAAATTATTTCAAAAACATATAATTCATTATTCACATTTTCATAACTAAAGAATAGTTTGGGGAAGTAGGAGCACTTTGACCATCTTCACTCTGCTAAGGTCTATATACAGTTTGTGGGATGTTTTTGCTATAGTTTACACCTTGGAAGCTTGATCTCAAAAGGCTAGACATTGAATACCTTTTTGGGAATTCAATCATAGAAGGGATTTTAAAGACTCCACCTAGAATTTATTCTCTGACTCGAAGAATTCCTATCAAAGGACAATTTTACTTTACCATCATGAAATTGTTTTAGCTCTCGAATTTGGGTGTTTAGACATAAAGGATTGATCAGAGTAGGTTCCACTGCACCTTAGAGGATCCATTCATTAGGTAGACGGATGATTATGCTAGATTTTGATAGTTCCATTTGTAGATAGAGAGTTTCTCCATTTTGGCTCTTTAAGGTTAATTCTTTACTAGAAAAAGTGGTGATCGTGGCTTCGTAATGAATTTTTGTAAATAATGGCTATAGGGATTCACATATCACTCATCTTGTAATTATGTGTCCTTATTTGAAAAACCAAGGAACCCGTGAAATTTTTATCATTAAAGGAAACAATCAGGTTAGGGTAAAATTCAATGGTGATTAGACTTTTACACACACTAGACTCTATGCCACTTAAGAGGGAATCTTAAAGTTCATAAAACTAGGTAACTCTAAGACATACCACATTAGATGTGTTCAGACCTTCTTTAGTGAGTGGCTTGATACCTACTTGTACTAATCATATGTAGATGTAGTGTAGGCTTTTTCCTTATCCTTCATTATGATTTCTGGGGATAACAAGTGGATGGTTTCAGAAGGCTTGGCTATAGTTATGTCCCTCTCTTACGTCTTTATGGTATAATTTGACTTTTGAAGAAAATTAAACTTTGACTATTGGTAAACTTAGTCTTTCTAAACTTTAAGAATCTCCTAGTTGTCTATAGATCTCTCAAAGTTCTGTATAATTATCTCTTTATTGTTTACTATCTTACTGCTATCTACACTCAAACAAGAACTACATTTATTATATATGGACTTAGATCTTACGAAGAAAACCATCTTTTAAGGTATTTTCATCTCACCTCGGTTATGAATGAGTTAATGAACTTATCGTCTCCCCTAGTTTTTATTACTGGGACCACTCACCCTCAGTAGGTTGGATGAACTAGGTACCTTAAGAGACAGATGACTAACACACAATCCTTACCCTTTTTAGGCAACTTCTTGGCTTTGATACTAAAAGATGGGTGACAACAAGCACGGATGGGCAAACAGGTCGGAGGGAACTGGGTAGAGGAAGATTTTAGAGAAAATATTTTCAATAGTAGCTATGGATTTGCTATAACTCAGATGTGAGTGGGTTAACCTACAGGCTTAAATTCAATCAAGGATTATAACCTCTAAGACAGATACTCTTAAAGGACACCTTAGCACTACAATCTTTCTCACAAATCTATTCTTTATCAAGAGAACAAAACCTATGAAGGAAAACTTACTTTAGCCACTAAGGATGGGATAAGATTTTTAATGACCTATTATAGTGCTTTAAAATTATTTATATATTTTTTATTACTATCTCAACGAGGTTTAGTTCCAATAATACATTTTCTAATTCTTGTGGTGTCCATGAAATTTTTCTAGTTTTAAAAGTTTATACAACTCCTGTAAAGTTTGAATGACTAGATTTATACATTTTTAAGTTTTCATTTAATTTGTTTACTTCAAAATTTAATGATGACTTTAATAACATTATAACAAATGATATAAGTAAAAAATTAAATATAAACAGAACAATTAATGAAAAATTAAAATATCAACTAAGAAATAGTATAAAATTAAATAACATAAATGTAAATAACATGAAAATAAAATTTAGCAATTAGTAAGTTAGATTAGCAAAAGTGGTAGAGTTGACCATTGGTTAGTTAAATAAGTAGGAAAATAAAGAAAATAGCTCTAGCCAATATAACCTGTTCGTTGAGCTTTAAACAACAAATATTAACATATCAAAACCCCAAAATGGAACGAAAAAGGAAATATTTACTCACTTTACTTCGTCAAAAAACCATCGCATATCAAATAAATTTTAGGAGATGTTTCATAAAAGAAGTGAATACTTTAGTTATCAAAAATAAAATACTCAAAAGAGGGCTTTTACATTAACTTTAGGGAAGTTTAAAGATGGGTTATTGTCTTATGGGGGTCAAGGTCATAGGTTATAAGCTTTAAATCATAAATCTTTAAGTAGAAGAGGAAAAGAGTGGTAGTAGAAGAAAGGTGTAAGGTTTTTAGGCTGTATGATTATCAAAATGTCATATAGCTTGAAAGGGAATTTTAGGATGGATTTTGGAAGGCTTTAAGGTTTGGTTTAAGGCTTTAATATAATTGAAGGTTTAGGAAATAGATCTATATGTCTTGAAAGGTTAAGGGTGACCATGGAGGATAGCTTTAAGGTTTATGGCTATATGGCTTTTAGTTTTCTTTACCTCTAAAGGGAGGAGGATAATGGTGCTTTGGGAGGGTTTGAGGTTAAAGAAATTATGTTTTTAGAATAGTTTCTTAGGTTAAAGAGAGAATGAGAAAGAATGTAGAGAGACAAAAGGTATTAAGGTATATCGATAAAGGAGGAGGTGATATCCTTTTATAGGAAGTGAGGTTGGCATTCTTGTAATTTTTGAAGGATGACTTTATGTTTTTGTCAAAGTATTTGGTCCAATATGGAGAGTTTTAGATATTAGTGGGGCTTCATGTTTTTATGATGTGAAGCCTTTCTCTTTTTTCTTGTTTTTGACTTTTGACTTTTGTCTTTTGTCTTTTTTCTTTTTTCATCTTTTTTAATGGCATATACTAGGCTTACAATATACAAAATGACAAACCTTTACCATAGTATGGGCTTAGAGCTTAAAGAATGTAATAAGATTTGATTTTGTATATTGAGGGTCTTAAAGTTTTGATTTTGGACTAATAAACTAAGATTAGAGTGAAAGAGAATCTAGGATCCGAGAAATCTATCTAGGTTGTTGGAAAAATTAATAAGCAACACAAATCAATCAATCAATGACCAAATTTTGATTATTTATGAGAGTTAGAGATCTAAGACCACAAATCTAAAAATCAACTTCTTGAAATTAAAGCCCATTGGCTAGATTTAAAGCATAACCAAACTTTAAACTAAGTTTAATGATGAAAAGGCATAACTCTTAACCATAACTTTGTCTTTAATTTGTGAAGGAATTCTAATCCAACCTTTTAAATTTGTTTAAAGCCAAATTAATCATTAATCACCTAATCCTTAACTAGATTCCACAAATTGATAATTTTCAGTAATTTCTAAATAATTTTATAATTCAAAATTACAAGATTTGAAGTAAAATTAGAATAGTTTAGTATTTTCATCTTTTTAATAAATTAATTTGGAATTTCCTAGATAATTGTAATCTAATTAATCTGGTATTTAACTAAGAACACCAAATTTTTCCCGTGGGTTCGAAACTTGGATTCCTAAACATATTTTATTTTATTACTTGATTTGACTGGTACACTCGTCGAAAAGTTGGTCTCGAATTAATTGTTAAATTGTGTGTTAAAAGATAGATTAATTTGAACTAATTTTATATGTAACCAACCACAATCACTTCCACGTTTAGTTGAAATTGATAAAAGACTTAGTTTTAATAATATTTAAAAGAATTTTTAAGAACCTAATTCACCCCCTCTTAGGTGTCATATAGGGCCAATAGGGGGAGATTGAGCTTTTACATATTTTTATGAAGTCCTACAACTCTTATGTAATTTAAGGGGACTTTGTATTTGTTTAATATCACATGATTTTTTCATCACCAAAAAAGGGGAGATTGCTGAACCAAAAGAGGTTCCACCTTATTTTGATGATGATAAAACAACTTTGCTACTAATATTCTTGTTTAAGTGTGTATAAGGATAAGTTCAATGAAGCATTTGAGCAATAACCTTTGATTGTCCAGATAAAGGGAATATCATTCGACTGAATATAGATTAGTTGATTGGACTCCAGCGCTGAAGGGAGCATAGGCCAACCGAAGGAAGATCGATCAACCTAACAATGGAGATCGACTGACCAAATGAATGCTTTAAGGAGATCAACTGACCAAATAAAGACTGGCCAACCGAATGAAGATCTGTTGATTAAACGATGGCTATCGGTCGATTGAGTGAACAAATTTAGAGGATCAGTTAATCGAACCTGGCCTATCGATCCTCCGAATAAAGAATATTTTAGAGCAGATTATTTGCAACGATCATATTGCTCAATGATAGGGGTCAAATTGATATTATTTTTATGGTTAATTTGATGAATTATGACCCATATATCAGTGTTTAAATGTTTAATTGATGCCCCATAATGTTTGA
>JAOXYD010170260.1:0-10070 GCA_028565735.1 Pinacopodium congolense | reverse complement strand
GTATTTTTTCCATCCCTTGTAAGATAGGTAACATAAGGTATGATAAATGTAAGATAGACCCAGTTGCCTAGCCATATATATCGATTAAGGCACTAACACATACTAATACCAATCACCCTGAACAATTTTCAAATGAGCAATCACAACATACTGCATTTATAAAGTTTCACTTCGAACCAATCACAACAATAAGCAATATTTCCTTGTTTCTTTACAGCTTCATTAGAGAAATAAAAACATGGAAATATTACTACACCTTTAACAAATTTGATTAAAGTCTACTTAATCAAACATGATTATTTGCATCACTACTACAGCTAGATTCTTCAAATGCCCAAGATAGATAATTGCTGGTATCTATAAAAAAATAACATAAAGATATAAGTACAGATATTATAATTAGGTCAAAAAATATGCTCTATTAAAGATAGATACACACATGTACTAACCTCTTGGGAATAAGTATGAACCTTGTGAATAAGATTCTTTCCCCATGCAACAAAACTTGTCTGAAAAAATTTTTTACAATCACAAATTTTCATCTTATTTTCCATCAATAAAAACCTATAAAAAACCTACATCATAATAGTTATTTAATGAATTGGCATATTAATGACCTCAATAATTATATAATTATAATACTTACTTTGGAATCAATGTATTGGTAATAATATCGGTCTATATTAAGCTTAGCATTTGACATACATAACCTCAGTTTATCATTACAATATGGGTAATCAACAAATATAATCTAAAAAAAGGAAAATTTCATCATAACCAATATAAATCAAATTATGTTAACATACCTAATAAGATAAGAAAACAAAAAAGCTGCTTTATCGTTGAATATACTACCTTTTCTTCACATAATTGAGAATATTTTCTTTTAGCTTTAGCTAAATTGATAACAGAGTAGTAAACAGAATTTGCACTCTTCCCAAGTCAAATATATACCAGGAATATAAGCATCGAATCCTACATATACGTTAAACCCATGCATACAAATATGGTACTGCTAACACATAGCAAACCAAATAATAACAAACTTTACTTACTACTCATTTAGATAGGAAATTAAGGAAAATGATAATGCATTTCATATGGTGAACACCGAACAAACATGACACAAAAACATTTAACATTTTAACTAATTCAAATGCTTTACAAAAAAAAATTATTGTGTATTTTTGTTTAGGATAAGAGGTGATATTACTCAGTTTTCTTCTTGTTAGCAATTATTCCAAATTCTGTAAGCACAACATCCTAACTATCTAATGTAACTAAAACAACTTCATATTCAAAGAAGTTAACCAAACCAAAGTGACACAATGCAAAAATCATGAATTTAAGAGTTGTTTTTTGAACAAATCAATTCAAATAACTCACCAATAACATTAACCCAATTTATACCTAACTGTGGTTTCACCTTCACAAACCCATATCTGGGATACTTTTCTTATGGGATAAACATCAATCTTAGCTTAACCTAGCTACAACTGATGGCCAACACCTAGCACCATCAATAGCAAGTGACGAAGAGGGAGGAGAATTACTGCCTAGGAGTCGCTGACAACACCACTGGATTGAGCAATAAGGTAGCACAGTTGAATGAATAGCACAGAGGAGCCAAAGGCAAGTACAAATGAAGGACACTTATAGATTTCAGACACAAGCTCAAATAAACAAAGGGATTTCGAACATGAGCTCGCTCAAAGATAGGGATTTCAAACACGAGATCGCTTAAAGAAAGAGCTTTCATAAAAGTTTAGGGATTTGGATGAACAGTTAACGGATTTTAGAAAAAACATAGATGAATGAAGACAACTAGAGTGACCGGGAAGGAGGCCACTGCATGAACCAAGAGCACAGAGGAGGAAGAAGCTATCACAGATGAATTGATAACGTTACAGATTTCTGATTTCGTTTTCTTTTACTTTTTCTCACTTTTATTTTTTTTAATCTGAAAATGGGCTCACCACGTGGATCTTACCTACTACTGATCTGGCAACAGGTTGCAGTTGACTGGATTGACACCTTAGTAAAGTTAACAAACCAATTAACTTCTTGTTAAAGTTGAAAAAAATTGAAAGTTAACTCATTTTATTGCTACTTTTTGAAGTTCTGGCTAGTATTAAAAAATTGAGAAAACTTTGGGTATTTTATGGTAATTTACCCTAGAAAAAAAAAGAAACTTGAACTCAAAAGGCCACCCAAGCAAGACTTAGAACTTCCAAGAATGTGAAGCTAATAGCTATAAAGAATATAAATATTCCCAATTTCTCAAACCCACAAGTGAAGAAGCCCCTAAGATTGAAACTGACAATCAATCACTCTAAAGCTAGACCCTAAAACTTAAAAACACCAAGGAAAGTTCTTTCCCTCATGAATAATTTGTTGCTTGACTAGATATTACCAAAATTTTAACTTATACACTGAAATCTAAGGGAAAAGTAGCTAGAGCCAAAAATTTTCATTAAGCTATTGATTTATTAAACTTATATTTAATTGTAAATTATGTTAACTTTCTATTATAAATAAAATTTCAATTTCTAAAATCAAAATGTTTTCGAAAATATCTATTTCACCCATTACATTAAAGTATTTTGAAACTTCAAATGCAATAATAAGGTCAAACTACTTTTTATGTTGTACATAAAGCCTTTTATACATTCAATTCAGTTATTATTTCCTCCTTAATTGTAAATTTTATGACACTCAAAAGGAGAAAAAGTCAATGTTTAAAAAAATTTTGCTTGAGCTTAAGGGAAGCACCTTAAGAGAAAGAAGTTCGATCAATTTTGCCAAAGCCTGTCACCGTTAATCTACTACTTCTAAAAAGACAAACTTATAATTGCGAGAGGAATCATGTTCTTGAAACACCCTAAGTAATAGGCTTTTAGTCATCAATTCAAATTAAATTGAATTTTTTTAAAAAAATTCTTCAAACTAATAATTTAAGTCACTTGAATCAATTTTCAACTATATGTAAATCCTAAACCAATATTTAATAAAAATGAAATATTATGTCACAATAAGGCAAGTAATTCAAACCAATTTTTTAAAAATTATAACTTGTACAAAATTAAAATAATAGGGACAAAAGGATACACAATGATTTATGGAGTTTCTACTGACTCAAATCTTCCTTAAGGTGAAGAAGAACCCTTACAACTTCTTATTTTCACAAAATGGGTAAAGAGTAACTTTGAAATCTTACCTAAGGGTGAAAAGTAGACTAAACAATCTTATTTTTTAAAAGGATAAGAAAAATTCAATATAAATCGTCACTTGTAAAAGTGAAGAGGAACCCCTTTAATCAACACCAAAGTTAATTAATTAATTCACAACCAAGCCCTAAAATCAATTCCCATAATCAAGTTCTCAAAACTTAATTTTAAGATATACAATTCAATACACTAACTTGATCAAAACTAATGCAAAAAGGAGTTCAAAATACAACTAATATAAACACCATATTCAACACATTCTCTAATTCCCATTCAATAGCATAGCTAATATAAATCAACCATAATCTCATTAAAAATCCAAATACAAAGTTGGTCCTCTTTATTGAAGGTGAAAAGAAATTTTTAATCAATATTTTTCAAGATAAAGAGGAGTTTATACCACAATTAACAACTCAATAAAGATTAAATCCCTAAAGAACACACAAAAAAACACCTGCAATTATGTTTCACTTAAAGCCCAACAACAAAACGTATCTAATGCTTTCAAGGACAAAAAAAATGACTGATAATCTTGAAAGCTTAATAAACTAGAAAATAAAGGATTGAAAGTGACAAAACCAAAAACAAAACTTAAAGATGAAGATTTCATAATATAAAATCAAGAACATAAGAAGATAAAGTTTTATCACCTTATAATGTCAAATCTCTTTCAAAATTGCATAAAGATGCTTCCAAACCACTTGGCAATATTATTTATAGTGTTTGAGAGCTCAAACGGTCATTAGTTGCATTTACTAATCATTAGGGTGACGAAAAACTATTGAAAAAGAACTAGTTATTATATATGCAAGTCACAAACTAGTTAACCAATTAAGCACACTAATCAACCAGTGACTGGTCAATTGACATGCTTTACTAGTCGACTAATTACTGTTGTATCATCATATAATTACTGTAAATTTCATATAAACTAATTCTAATTCATTTATTTCAATATTAATTAAATTAAAACAACTAGTAAAACATCTCCTAATTGATTTTGAGTACCAAGACATGATAATTGAGATCAAAAATACAAATTATCATAGCTTACGACCAATTTAGATAAACTTAAAAAGTTTTCATTTCAATCTAATTTTAAGACATTCATAAACATTCTAAACTTGTTTCTTTTTAAAAAAAAACAACACATACAAGTTTAAAAATACTTTTCAATGCTATTTGAATAGTTAAATTGATTCAATTGATTCAAACTCAAAATTTAACCTATTTTGTAAAAACATTTTGCTTTAAACAATTTTTAAACCTTTTATGATTTTTAAAACTTTACCAAATAATTCAAAATCATTGTTCACACAAAAAATTTGAGTCAAACCAATTCAAATACACTTAAAAAACTTAAAGCAAGTTTCTAAATCAACCTTGACACATCAAGAGGATTTTTTTCAAAAGCAATGCTCACAATTTCTTGTTAATTATGAAATTTGTGGCTAATATGACATTCTTAATCAATTCCTAATATGTAAATGCCATAAACAAATTTAACCAAATTCTAAAACCTTAACCAAAATCCTAAATATAAATATTCATGCAAATATGACATGCAAAAGTGAACCATTTGAAGCATTAATAAAGATCAAGAAAGCTTAAAACAAAAATAAAAGTCTTAAATCTATTTGTTCTTCTTCCTCATGACTTTGAACTTCGTTCTTGATCGTTACCCCTATGCTTACTATCATTTTCTTCACTTAAAACACCAACTTTGGAATCTAACACAAGTTCTTGTATAATTTTCATTCGCTTATATTACAAATGTATCAAAACTAAACCATTAATAACAATAATATTTTGTCATCATCAAAATTAATGATTGAAACCTTCCTTGGCTCAATAATCTCTTCATTTTTTAAATGAAAAAATATATGATGTTAAAGGCATGTAAAATGCAAAATAAATATATGCAAAACATTTCACTTAAATTTTTAGTGCATCATAAAATGTTATCACTCTCCTTCTTTATACTCAAAAAATCATGCCTCTCCTTAACATCACACGTCACTCTCCCGCTTTTTATTAGTATTGATTTAGGAAATCCTTGATTAATGTAAAATAACACTTTAAAATATTTTTAAAATTTATTAATAAAGACAAGTAGTAATGTTAGAAACCTAGTATGATTTGATTCAAATAGAATAGGCATTAATTTCACACTTTATATTTAATTAGAGTATTGTATGTGTAAGGTAAAATCATGACAAAACCACCATGACATTCTTAATATTTGATGGCTATGATATGTTGTTAGATTATTTAATTAAAGAATTATAGACAAATTGAAGAAGTTTAATTTATCTAATCATAAATACAACTAGGATTATAATTCATATTCATTGCCAAGTAATTTAGGAATCTAATAAATTACATATAAAGAATGATTGAAAAAATAATTTAATTAATTTTAACTTGATTGTAAATTTTCAAAAACTTTAAGGTTAAATATATGAAATTTGATAAATACGGACTAATATTAACTAATAGATTTTGTTTGGGCCATTTTATAATTTAATTCAAATACAATTTTAATAAGGACCAGTATTAGATATTGGATTTTATTTACGCATAATTGATATTTAATTAGAATTAATTTATAACTAAATTTTCGTTGAAATTAAAATTTTATTTCAATTAAATTGCTAAAATGCCTAAACCTTGTTATAAATAGGCATGTATTCTACGAAGGTTAGCACTTCTAGTTCACCCTTGTTTACACCACTTATAGAGTTCTCTTAACCTGTTTTTGTAGGTAGTATCAAAGGTCAGACATGTTTGCAACCATGTGATTTTCAAATAGATTATGGATTCAAGGTAAGTTATGGGAAAAGAGATCAAACTTCATAATAAGGTGCCATTTATAATTTATAATTTATTATGTTTTTTATTAATTATGTTATAAAAATTTGAAGTGATCTTTATTTTAAGAAAAAACAAATTTTTGTGTTTTATACAATGTATTATAAGATTGCATCTTGATTTCCCAACAAAATAAAGATGAAAAATGATTTTGGTATCTAACATAAAACCAAGTGTTATGATTAAATTAATAACTTCCAGGGTTGAATGTGAGGAACTAGCTTCCATTGCAAAGCCACTTTATCTTACTTATCAATGGATAACTTGATTTTATTTACACCTTTATATTGACATGAATCATTTCATTTACAATGATAATAAGAATAACTATAATCACAATTGGATTTCACATGGTGAATTAAGGTTCTTTTTTCCATCAAAGTAAGTTCATAAGGAAATATTTAGAGAACAAAAAGGATGAACATGATATTGATTCTTTTTTGACATAATGGGTTTGTTAAGCTCTCTAAAGTGTTGGAATAAGTTGTTTTTATCATTGAAAATTTTAACAATGGATTTCATGATCAATGTTGTCAAACATTTTAGAGGTAGGGATTTTGGTGTTCATTACAATTTAGGATTGGATTAAGCTTATCGTGGTGTTAGATCTTGGTTTTCATCTATTCCATGTTATTTAAACTCATAAAAATAAATTACCTTTGCAATATCATGTGTCCAATCAAGTTAAGAAATTGAAAAGGAAAGAAAGATGAGATAAGATTTGATTACATCTAATTATTCCAATATTAGTGTGAGCTTGACATAATAAGGGTGCAAATCATATCCATAAGGCTACTATACGAAGTTTTAAACTTTATAAATTGAAGCAACTTGTAGACATAGTACCCAAATAATTCAAAATTTGTTAAAGCTTTTCCATTCATGTAGTGGCAATACTTGTGTTTTAGAGAAAACAAGAAGGCAGACAAATAAATAAATCTCTTATAAAAGATTGCCTAAGGCAATTCCATAGAAATGGACCTAAATTTTACTATTGTAAAAAATTTGCCTTTCCTTTTTTAAAATTTTATCTATTTTCATGATGGACTTGTTCTTATCAAATTTTCCTTGTTCATTTTTTTTCATGGTGAACCAAAACTAAATAGAAGGTGAAACAAGGGAAATCAACTTGAAAAAATGGCACTAGAAAAGATAAGCTCCCCCTTTCCATAGTCATTTCGAATTGCTTTTCTTTTTATTTTCTTTTTTAATTTTTAGTTTTTGATTCCCTTTCCATGTTTGTCTTTCTTTAAGGATTTAATGAAAAAGAATGAAGTTGACATCTAGAAAATTGGAATAGAGGAATTCAAACATCTCTGAAATTCATGGAAAGGATTAATAAAGCAAGAAACAACCTAATGCAGTTATTGAATTTTAAAACTGAGAAGTTAAAACCGAGATGTGAAATGTTTGTTTACATTTCTAATTTTTATCTTCTATTTTTTTTTTCTAATATGAAAACTGGAAAGAAAACTCAAAAATCTTTAAAAATTAAAAAAAAACACAAAAATTGAAAAAAAAACACAAAAATAAAAAAAAACATTCAAAAGCTAAAATAGAAAACAAAAATTGAAATCTAAGCCAAACGATTCTTAGATTTCATAATGGGATTTATTGTGTGCCATATAATTTATTATACATTTTTAAACCCTAATTTAATTATGATCATATTTTAAAAAAATTAAATAAAACCTCATTTAACCCTTAGCTCATAAGGATCTATGCCGAATAATACATTTTTGATAATTGGACACTATCTTAGTGCTTAAGTGAATAATATAGACCCATGCTTAATATCAACCTAAAAAATAGTTATTTATCAATATTAAGTGATTTCATGATGCAAAAGAACGAATTCTTTTAATAAAACATACCATTAAGATATTGGATAAGATTAATAAAAAATCCAAGCCCTAAACATAAGCTTACTAACTTCAAAACTTAAAGTCAAGTTTTAGGTGTCAATTCACTAATTTATATTCTTTCCTCATTTCTAAATCAAATCCAATTTTATGTGAAACCCACCATGGTAAGTCATAAGCCTTAGGCACTCTTTATTAGTCCATTATTTAATTTTATTCTCAAGTCCAGAGATATAGCTCTATACATTGTCTTCAATTTAAAGTCCTATGATCCATTAGAAGCATTATATTCTTTTTTAATTTTATGCCCCAACTATAGACATTCCTTTTTAATTCCAAACCTTAAGATTCATTCTAGACATTCCATTTTTGTTTTATTTTCAAACCTAAAATACTAACTTACGCATTTTATCAATTTTAATACATGTGAAACAATTTTGGGAATTTTCTCTACATAAAGTGTTAAGATACTTTCTAGATATTCCACTATTATTTTCAAACCCAAAATTAAGACCATAAAGGTCTAAGCATTCAACTTTTGATTTTTTGTTTCAATTTTAAACACTACATGTTACTTTAAATATTTTATTTTTAATCCTTTTGTAACAAAAAAACTCCTATAAATTCACCGATAAATTTAAGTTCTAATTCTAATTTTATTTCTAGTTCTTTAGCTTTTTTCTAAACGCACACCTAAATCCATTTCACTTTAATCTCCCAAAATTTACAAAAATTATTTTCAAACATAAGTAATCACTTAGAAACTGCAACTGGCGAAAGAAGACAACCACAAATGTTGAACATTTGAGTTAAGAATTGTTGTTGCCGTCCTTCAACGGCGATCTCTGCCAAACTACAATGGCGTCATTAAAGGATGAATAGCCCGCCATTAGTAGTCTATTTTTGAGTCCTTCAACAGTGCGTTATAGTCCATCAATGGTGGGCTATGCAGGGTGCCGTTAATGGTGCTGAAATAATAATCTTCTTGCATCCTTTCAAACTAATCTCCAATTCTTCATAACAAACTACAATTGAATCATTTCTAAACATAAATTAAACATTTAAACATATAAATAATGATAAATATGCAAAAAATAACATCCAAAAATACTATAAATTTTACCCTTAACTACTCCCCCACACTTAAGTCTTTGCTTGTCCTCAAGCAAATAAATCCATTAACTTTCTCAAATTAGTATATAATTATAGGAAAATTACTTCAAGATTAAAAACATCATTATTGAAAATGTCTTTTTCATTTTTCAAAAATAATGACTCATCAAAATGTTATATAATCAATTATTCATATCAATTCGCAAATGCATTTAAATCATTTTATTCTTTTTCAACTTTCAACCTAAATCACAAAAATCAATTTCACATGTAAAAGGCAAATATAATAAGTTTAATGCAATAACTTTCACATTCTTTAATTAATAATTTATTTAGTTAAATAATTAATTAAATATATGAGCAACTTAGTTGAAAAGTAACTCAATCTTTTGACATAAAGGTGAATATTTTATCGTGACCAACCCCTAGTTACTCAATTGCGTTACATCCAATCAACTAACGATTAGCACCACTCAAAAAAGCAACCTTAGACACACACACACACACACACACACACATATTGCTTGCTTCTTCTTTTTTTCTTTTTTTATATAAATACATGTATAAGATTAAAAATCAACGGAGTGAATTCTGCTTACTCATTTAATTAACTAAGTTATTTATTTATTTATTTATTCTAATGATAAAAGTGTTTTTAAAAGAAGTTACAAAATTACTCAGGAAGTTGCATTTTATATTTGGAATATCATTCTATTCATTAGGTATTCGTTATCCAAATTATGAAATGAGTTAATGGCATTTAGTCATTAATAGCAATGTTAAAAAAATCGGACCGGATATTGAACTAGTAAGAGAAGGGGTTAAAGGTTTAAAGATTCAACCAGTATAAAACCGTTATAAATCGATATTGAATTGGTATAAATTATTAATCTATTTTTTGTTAATCTTTTACTACATTATAATATCAAAAATATATTATATTAAAATTTTTATTTTTAATTTTCATTATTTTAAATAAAAATATTTTAAAAAATTA
>JAOXYD010170249.1:0-10070 GCA_028565735.1 Pinacopodium congolense | reverse complement strand
ATGTACAATGCATGATCAAAATTAAACCAAAATAACAAGACCTTATTTAGGATATCTTGCATTCAATTGTAAGTTTCGTTTGGTATAATCACTTACTTTTCCCTTTTAATCTTCTCAAATAACCTACTTAGTTTTTATTTAGTCACATAAATCATTATATTCGTATAAGTAAATTTTTATAAACATTACAAACAAGTTTTTTTCCTTAGATTAAAAAAATTGACTTAAGTTAAGAGGCTCATTTTAAAATATTTAGCAAACTAATTAAAATTCTTATTTTTTAATTATTAGAAGCATTACGAATAATTGTCTCAAAAAATTAATTAAATATATTGTTATTTAGAATTTAGATTTTGGGAAATGACAAAATATTTTTTTATCCATACATATATGAAACTTTATTTAACCCGACGAGTCAACCCGCGTTGACCCGACCTGAATTTGGCCCAACCCGAATTCCACCCGACTTGAAATTAATTCGACCTGAAATTGACCCGAACCCAAATTAACCCGACCTAAACCCGAAAACCTTTCAACCCAAAATGACCCGAGCCTGAAATGATCCGACCTGAACCCAAATTGGTGTTGACCCGAAATGATCCGAACTCGACCTGACCCACCCGATTGACATCCCTAATCCTAATTATGCAAATTTTCAATAATTTAACAATTGAATACAACATCAATAACTTCTAATCATTTAACTTAATGGATGTAATTGACACCACTAAATTTCTACATTAAATATTAACTCATTACCAATCTATATTTCATCTTTATAGGATAGAGCTCATTATAATTTATGCTCCACGTATAATAAAATAAAAATGAGAGGCAAATTTGTTATAAGCTAAAAGTTATATATACGATGAATCTAGAGGAAATTACCTTCAGTTTCCCAAACTAATTTAGTCCAATTCTATCAAAATCTAACACATCATCAATTCTTGCCATGTTTCCCTACTTTAATGACTGATATAAAATATCTTTAAACATATTCATTATTAGTTCAACCACTGTTACTTATGATCAATAATCTTTTCATTACGATGCAAAAGGACATCATTTTCACCTTACACTAACCATTAACACTGCAACAAAACCACCCATGTAAGGGGAAACACCTCTAGATTAAACTACTTTATAGAATCTATAAAAATGCTTATGTCTAAGGAAAAAATATCCCTAACCCAGAACATTGCAGTTTATTACATCCATAACTATTAAGAACACTTGTGCACTAATACCATAGGTGACATTAGGACATAAGAAAACCACTAACAGATAAAGTGGAAAATTCCTTCTAAGGCTTTAAAATTCCTTATAAAACTTTTTTTCGAATATGCATTGTGAACCTTCTCTAATACAAAATGCACAACAATTCAGTTGTCTTTTACTTTGTATTCCTAATGAAGTGAAAGGGCCTTAGACTCATCAGCCTTTATGAATACTCTTTAGATCTTATTTGATACCGTGCTGATATAAGTAACAACGTCACCATATATCTCCTCCATTATATCATCCCAATGAGAAATTATTAGGATTGAATCAAATGCATAATCAGTAGCAGAAATCCCCCCAACTCTAACACCTCTTAATAACAAAATTCATCAAACCCATTTGAGTTACCTACTACTATTGACAAATACTTAGGTTTTGCATTAAAGAGTAAACTTTCTATTTGTTATACCTCATTTATCATTTCTATAATTTTTTAAAACGATAGCAGGATATTTGTTAATTATGGTTTGATTTGGAATAAAGTAGACTATAACTATTGTAATTAATTATTTTATGCTAATATCTAAATTGAGAGTTTTATTACCCTTAGCCATACCCATAACATTTATGTTTTTGGAATGGTTAAATGTATAGTAACTACTTTTTTTCAACATTGGATCTTAGTGCTTATTTTAATATTGATTGTTCTATTGCTTCTTTCTTTCATTGAATCTTGGACTTTCCTCTTATTTTTATAATATGGAGTGAATACTAGAGCTTGCCACAACTCATCATCAAAAGTAGAGTAAAACTTTTTGATTAATCTAAAGTAAAAGTTGTTAATAAGAAGTTCCTAGTTTTGCTATAAACCTATTATGTTGACTGGGATTTCAACAATGTTGTTAAGCAAACCCAACATATAAGGGATAAGGCCTACTGACCAAGTACGAAGGAAAACTTGTTTGTACTACCCATTAATGCAACTATGATGACATGATATGATTATGGTGGTCAAATAAGAGAATTGCACCTTCTTTTTTCTTGTCACTCCTTTTAAATAGGAACTTTACTTTTGACAGGACCCCATCGTCCTTTACCTACATCCATTTGGTGATTTTTGAGATTGTAGCCCACGTGCATATGTATGCAATGTTTAAAAGGTTGGTATAGGTGACTTCTAAAAGAAATTTCATATTTTTTATGTATTTCTGGCACAAACAAGACACATCTAGTTATTATACTATAGCATAATTATTTATAGTCCAGATAAACATTTTCCTAAACCATGGAATGAATCTAGTTTTTGTTTTGAATAGTATAAATTACATACCTAAGCACAAGGTTAATTTCCTTTCCATTTAAATGATGTTTTTCAAATGCAAGTTAAATTTGTAAATAACTACTTCCAACACTGCATGTGAAGTAATGTCATCAGGTTCTAATATGATGTCTCTTTAATTCTGTCTATAAACCTAAGGTTATGATGCCTAACCTCTCCTTTGCTATCATCTAACACTGCTAGGGACATCGTTACATGTCAGCATATACCAACCTTCTGGTATCCTATTACTTATGCTCTGTGTCTCATTGTGGGTATGTGCTATCATAATAGAAAATTACCAATTTTTCTAATTGTAAAGTTCGTTATATTATACTTACAATTCTATGACATTAGACCTATGATTCCTATAATAACCATTACGCCCCTACTTCATATATATGTCTACAGATGTAATGGATCAACTTTATCATGCAACAAAAATCCTGGCATTAGTACATATCAATAATCTAAATTTAATCAAATCTCAGCATAATGGTTTGGTTTCAAATTTTCATGGACTCTTACATCTATAGCAACTATGCATAATCAAGGTAGCGTTGTCTCATTATGGAATGGAAGCTTTAATGAGGACTTCACGGACTAAAAATGACCTTGGAAGGAAGTCATAAAGATGTAAAAATTATGGGGTACCTTTAATTGAATCAAATATTGCAACATCTTATCCATAAGTTCTATCATAATTAACATTTTCGATATGTCATTGTCAGGACAAACAATGATGTAACTATTTCCAATGGTAAGATGTTGAATTCACATCTCAAAATATAGATGTCATTAATTGTTTAAAGAAAAAGATTAAGATACTAAAGCATCCCATCATGCAGTGAAGGAACATCCTAATTAGATTTTAAGTTTCATACTATTAATGTGGTCTTTGTTTGGAATTGATGTTGACAAGTATTTTAATAAAGCATGGCATTGACCTTATTGTGGATAAAATGTTAGCAATTTAGTCACTCCATAAGAACTGGCATTCAATTAGCCATTAGGCAAATGTAGGTGAATTAATTAACTTGTTATTAAGTAACTTGTAACAACATTGTTTATGATTTATGAATTCAAAGGAGCGTGTGGTTTTACAAATGTTGGGTAGTTAGGCAAATGTTAAATTGAATCTAGTATTACCTACTCATAAAAGAATAATTTTGGTTCATCTATTTTGAATACACACAATCTCAACCGCATAACAACTTGTCACACACATAACCTCATAACTAAATTTAATATAAAGCCACAAAAATACAATCATAACAAGTTGCCGGCCTATATCTATAATTGTGTGTCATACAGGTTTACTTAATTCAATATGTCAAGGAAAACATATTTGTTCTAGATTTGTGGTAATAATACCAAAACTAATATATTCATGTTTTAGTTCTTCCCCAAAGCATCTTCTATAAGTGCTGCATCATGTTATTAAATAAAACAACCCATAGCGGTAAGTGAAAAAAATAAATTAAGCCTAAAAAAGTATCATACACCCTTATGATGCATCTAAGCATGACTAACTCGTATGTCATATACGAAAATATTAAGAATTAGAAACCATATATGTTCTTATCTAAATGATATAACTCCTATGATCAAATCATTGTACCGTTTAAAGGCAAAAAAAATTTCCCAACATTATCTAGTCCACATCAATACCTTATAGGATCACCTTTAATCTTCCTTTTTTTAATAATTAATTGATGTTAGTATTATCCAACGTTCGTTCACATTATTTACATCATACAAAAGGAATAATCTGCCTATAACCTCCAACACTGTTTTCCAACCATCCATATAACACTTAATCATACATATAATGCAGCAGTTCATGAATTGTATTATATCTTTATGTGTGTCAATGTAATTGGTGGTACTATGCAGTTTACCAATTAGTAATAGTGAGCATACCATGAAAGTTTAGGATGCTTAATCCGAAGGTCCATCATGCCGTTCCCATGTTGGATGTTCTCCATTCCAAATTCGTCCACTAATCTATGCAGTCTCCCGTTCGTTCCTAAAAAACCTACATGAACTAACTGTGTCCTGTGATGTCACTCCCATTTCTTAGAGATGCACAATTGTATAGTGACTTTGCAAGTCACAAGTGTGCAATTATATGGATAAATTCGTATGAAGTATGTTCATAATTAATCATATATTTCACAATATCTTCACATCTTATACTGTATTAATCATTATAAAAAAATTCATGCTTGTTGACGTTCATATGAAGTGAAAATATATATGATATTGCTTTCATTGGTAATATAACTACTTTATTACTAAAAAAATAAATGTTTATATGCACATCATGTTCAACTACACTTGCGTTACAATCAAAGATCAGTTACGTTATGGTTATAATGTAATGCTTAAAGGCAAAAGTTAATTTACTGGAAGGCAATTCATATTTCTTTAATTCCTTTCACTTGTTATTACTTATGAATTCAAATTTGATTTATTTTTCATCATCTCATGATTTTATCACTATTTGATGCCATCACTTCATGACTTCATTCCAAAATTTATTACTTAATGTGAAAAGGATTTCTTTTTTAAAATAACTATTTTTGAAATTTAGCATTTTTTTATATAGTAGATGTTAATTATTGAATCTTACTCATCACAATGAAATTTGCTAACTTTATACATGTTTACTAAAAAAGAAAATTTTTAATGTAATATTGTAACAATTATTCTATAACTCCAGGATACAATCATATTACCACTAACTAAAGTTGTGACACTAATTTATTAGTTCCCTTAGTAGAACTCATAATAATGTTTGTATGTTGGAGTTGACGTTTTGGCTAAAATAACAACACACAAAGTATTGTTAATACGAAATGCAAAATACTTTATCGTACGTCCTATATAACGTATATAAATATTATTATTTAATTATGTAATTCATGAATTTATTTTATTTAAAATGTTAATTTAATGTTATATTATTGCTACTAACATTGGGGTAACGATGTTCACATTAATAATTACATAATTCTCATCTTAAAAATATTTTAAAGATAAAAGAAATCCATACAGACAATTATAGAAGAAAAAAAAAGGAAGAGAGAAAGATTAAGGGCATATATATTCATTTCTTTTTCTGCATAACATAAAGTCTAAATGAGGTTATGTGTAAAAGGGATAGGAGAAACCAAAACAGTAGGCAACAAAACTTAAAAGGCATAATGAGCAATCAATGAAAGGAAGATTTTATACTAGGGAAATAGTAACACAATGACCATGCCTCTACAGAAGTTAATGCCATTACAATAAGACACTGGGAAACAAGTCAAAAATGGCAAAGGAGACAATGACAAAACATTTTCCAAATTGAATAGCATGTTGTATCCTGCTTATGCAAAAATGGTAGGTGTCTGATAAACATTTTGAAGCCCCTTCATGGTTTCACTAGTTTTGTACGTCACCATTTCATAGGGAGTTTGGGTTCACATTGCTTGCACAACTTATTGAAATCACTCCCCATTTATCGGTTGCACAAGTGTTTCCCAATCTCATTCATAACTTGACTTTACATTTTACATCCATCATCAAGAATAAAATATAAAAGTACCAAAATTAACATTATTGGACATGACATAATTTTGTATCTGGCACCAAACTTCCCAAAGCAAAACTTACGTGCACACCCTGTAGTCATCACTAATTTCTAGAAAATAAAACACGTGTTAATCTATATATCATTAAGGAATAATAATTCGTTGCCTTACGGCAAAGTGTCTATGGAAATGTATTTGTTGTCAAATGCATATGGAATATGTCTTACTTGTTCTACTACAAAGGTATGTCCTTCTCAAATGAGAAGGAAAAGGTACGCCATGAAACTTTCACATTTGAATTAATTAATCTTGTGATCACCACTTTCCATCGTACTTAGGCCTGTAGAAAAAATTTTAATTACGTTAAAACATTCCACAATTAAAAAAGGAGTTGAATTCTCAACCATGAACCAAGATGTGAAAGATAAAACTGATAAGTGTGCTTTTAGGTTATGTTTTTAGGTGTTTAAGAGTTTTTTTTTGTTTTAAATTTAATTTATTTCATCTTTTGCATCTTTGCGTGATCTTTGAAGTGTTTAAGTGTTTCTTTATTTTGTTTAGTATTTAAGGGTGGATTTCGAGTTTATTTGAAGGACAGTTTGGTGCAAATTGTTGGTTGATTTTGTAAGTGTCAGGATTTCAGATTTAGGTACTTTTCAGGTTACTTTTATGGCTTATTGAGAGAATTTTAGAGCTCAGATGGTTACAAAAATTGGTGAAGAGGAAGATCAAGATGTTAGGAGTCTCCAATTCAAATTTCATGTCAATCTAAGGTCCGGAGAAGAAGTTATGGCCAAAAGAGTGAAGGGTATTCAAAGCTGCAGGAATCAAGTCACGATCATGATCCAATCATGATGGTGAACATCACTGTTCATGAGCCCTCTATATGATCGTGAGTTGCATTAATCAGTTCACAATCATGTCCCAGTCATGATCATGATCAGCACTATTCATGAGCCCTCTATCACGATCATGACTAGGTCACAATCGTAATAGCGAGCTTGATCTTGGAAGAGTCAAAAATAGGATTTTAAATATCTTGACCCTCTTTTTGACATATATAAGGGCTCAAAATCCTAGGAGCCTCTAACATTCATTCGGCAACATCCAAGAAGAAGCAAGGAAGAGGTTTTTAGTGGCCATACAAAGGAGGCAACTCAATCAACCATGGAAATCATCAAGAAACATCAACACTCAGTTTTCTAGCATTCTAGAAGTGAAAGGAAAAGCTTCAAAGCTTTATCTACTTTATTCTTCACCCTTTTTACTACTTGTTTGTATAGGAAAAATGATTATTGATGGATATATTTTTGTTATAAGTATTTAAATATTTTATAGGAGTTTTTCTTGAACTGTTTTGTGGAACTTTTGCTTTTTGATTTAATGAATAGATGTTTGTGATATGTATTAAGCTTAAACCTTGCAATAAACCGAGAGGGTGAGTTGGATAACCTTGCAATAGACCGAGAGGGTGAGTTGGGTTATTGTGTTGAGTAGTACAATGAGAATTGGCTCCCAATAGACCTATACATAATCAAGTTTTTACAAGTATTGGAAGAGAGATCTTGGCTATTTTTTGAAAATTACCTATAAGATTGCTTAAGATCTAGTTCAATGGTTAGGAAAAGTTAGTAAGGCTAGAGATAGCATAATTAATCCTAATCTATTTGGCTAGGGACATTTAATTAAGCCTTAAGAAAGGGTAATTAAGCATTAGAACATCTTGGGTCTAGGATAATTGAATCAAGAATGCAAGAAGGAAGCAAAATAGGGATAGAGGAACTCCTAATCTTAAACCTTGGTTATCAAATTCTTGTACTTCGTCTCAATTGGCTGTTTATTATTAGTTTAACTTATTTTATTTTATTTTTTGGTTTATTAACATCTGAAATTATTTCTTAAATAAAGTAAAATATAAATTAAGTAGTGATTAAACTCAATCCTCGTGGGATCGATATCTGTTCGTTACTACAAATACGACCCGTATACTTACGGTTTTAAGCATAAAACTAGTGAGTTTGATTTTAAAATTAATCAGTCAACAAGTTTTTTGTGTCTTTGCCGGGGATTGTTTGTTTAGCTTCTTGATTAGTTTGGGTAACTTTGATTTAAGAGTTTTTGATACTTTTCCTTGTGTGTTTGTAGATATATGAGCACAAGGAGCACGAGATAGTCTAACAAGCTTAGTGATGCAAGGATTCAAGGAACAAAAGGCAATGATTTTGTTTGACATGGTGATAGCTCTTCAAGCACAAATTTAAGCCCTTAGAGAGCAATTAAACAACTTATAAGGTACATCTTCCTTTTTTATTAAACCTATGTAGTTTCATTGTGAATTATTTGGACAGGATAACCATGGCACAAATGATTGCTTTTTTATGGAGTCATGGGGATTTGAGCAAGCAAACTATATAGAGGTGCAACCAAGAGGTAACAAACTTATTCCAATGCTTACCATTTGCGGTGGCAAAACCACCCAAATTTTTTGTGGAATTTTAACAATGCAAATGGCCAAGAATATGTACAAGAACTTCTCGATTTTCAACAAGATCATTTTGACGCTTAAGCGAGTAGGATGGAGAAGAAGATGGACGAGATGGTGGACAAGTTCATAAATAAATTGAATTCCAAATTCTCAAGCCAAGAGGATGGTTAAAGAAGCCAAGAAGAGAATTTGAATTGGATGGAGGAAAAACTTGACCAAATTATGAAGAACCATGCTTCATCCATCCATAACTTAGAGGTACAAGTAGGTCAGCTTACCAATGCTTTGTCTTCTAATGATGCAGATAGCCTACCAAGTAATACCAAAGAAAATCCAATTGAGCAGTTACAGACCATTAAAACTATCACAAGAAAGGAGGAAAAGGATCTAGTGGAGAAGGCTGAATGCTCAAAGAAGGAGATCTATGATGAAGTAAAAGAGAAGGAAGAAGAAGAGGAAGAGCTACATAGTATTAACTTTGAGAACGAGTTGTGGCAAAGCAAGCTAAAGGTTGAAGGTGTTGAGCAGGATGACGAATCTCAACATTTATTGCCTACACCCATACGGAGACCATCTTGGGAGAAAGGAGATGTCTAGAAAGGATAGTGGACATTAAAGTTCGATGATAAAGTAGTTCGATTCCACTCTCCCAAAGCTTTTGAGCATCATACTGATTGGGAGCCTATTTTGAGGGAAGTTGCTCCAAACTCCTTACGGAATTTAAGTATACTTCTTGTTGGGCTTAAACATCTATTTGACAATGAATATTTTTAATATGCCAAGGGTCAAGCTAATGACCTTAAATTACCATGTTTGTTTTTAATTTGTTTGTCTTTGTGTTTAGTGTAGTTTTGCTTTGATTTGATTGTATTTAGTTTGCTTTTGATTTTTTTTATCTTTAGTTTGTTTCCTTTTTGATCACTTGATTTTTAGGTGCCTTGATGATTGCTAAAAGGTTTATTGTGGATTATAGCTTGACAGAAGACCAAAGGAAGAGGGGGAAAACGTTTTCTTTGCCATAGAATTAAGGAAGGAACTTGCCATACCCAACACCATTGCCCCTATCCTCTCCATAAGCTTTCTTACCCTCCCTTTAGTGTTGTTTATTTGTTTTATTTGTTTTTCATGTGTTTTGTTCTATGTGAATTTGATTATTTGGTGCCTCTTTATTTATGTTATTTTCTTTTGTTGTTGTCTTCAAACATTGAGGACAATGTGTCCTTCAATTGTGGGGAGATAGCTAATTGTTTCATGTTGTGTTTTTAGAGTTTGGTGTTTGTAATTGCATTGCATTTTTACATGTCATTTAGGATGCATGATAGGTTTTTTGTACTAGTTTTTTTCTTATGTTTGCATGTCATCTTCCCTGCATTTAAACCTTTATAATGATATGTTGCTATGAAATTCTATCATAGTAATCGAAATGGGATTGAGATGCATACTTAAAGTTGAAATAGGCCATTTG
>JAOXYD010170238.1:0-10071 GCA_028565735.1 Pinacopodium congolense | reverse complement strand
AAAACTTTCTTTCACTCAGTTGGTAGCATAGCAACCTTAGAACATTACTATAAATCAAACATTTTTTTAGATAGAAACTGTTCATACAACGAACCTGGTACCTAACAAGTAAACTCGTCATGCCTCAAGGCAATGCACCACCCTAAGCATCTCCTTTTTATTTGTCGCGTAATGCTACTCCGCTATTGAGTTTTTGGCTCTCAAATGCAACTGGATGACCATCTTGTACTAAGACTCTACCAATGGCTTTGTTCGACGCATTTGTATGTACTTTGAATGGAAGATCAAACTCAAGTAGCTTTAATACCATTTTAATTGAGATAAAAGTTTTAAGTTTCTTAAATGTCTCTTGGCACGCATCTGATCAACATCACTCTTGCTTTTTCTTCAGTAAGTTCATTAATGGTGTCATTTTTTTCGAGTATCCCACAATAAACCACCTATAGTAGTTCGTCAATCTGAGAAAACTCTACAATTCTCATTGTAGTGGGAACCTGCCACTCAACTATTACCTTCATCTTTTTTGGATTCATCTTGACTTAACCTTTGCTCACTACGTGACCCAAGAATTTGATCTCTGATTTTGCAAACTCACACTTCTCCATCTTCACATGGAGCTTGTGTAGCTTTAGTTGTTTGAACACCTGCCTCAAGTGTTCTATATGTTCTGCCTTATCAGTGCTATATACCACGATATCATGGGGATATACCACAACGAACTTATCAAGAAAATTGTACAACACATCATTCATAAGACTGCAAAATGTTGCAGGGGTATTAATTAATCTAAATGGCATAACTAAAAATTCGTAGGATCCATATCGAGCTATATACATTGTCTTTTTCTCATCTCCCTCAGCTATTCACGCTTGCTAATACCCACTCGAAAGATCAAGTTTAGTGAACATCTCAACCCTCGACAATCTGTCCATCAAGTCTTGAACTAAATGTATAAGATACTTGTTCTTGATCTTTATTTTGTTCAAGGCTTGATAGTCTACGCACATCCAAAGTATATCTTCTTTCTTTTGAAACAACACTAGAGTGCCATAAGGGACTTTTAATGGTAGGATGAAATTTGCTTCCAATAATTTACCAAGTTATTTTCAAAGTTCCGCCAACTCTAATAGGGACATCCTATATAAGGTACGTGTAGGTGGGATCGCTCAAGGAAACAATTCAATCTTGTGATCTGCCTCGCGACGAGGAGGAAGAGTCTTAAGTAACTCTTTCGATATCACCTCTTAAAACTCCCTCAACAAACTTGTAACTGTATCAGGGACTTTCACCACATGGTCCTCGTTAATCTCCCACAGGACAGCAAGATAGATCTCCATTCTTTTTTTCAACCCTTTCTTGATGCTCATAGTCAAAATATGCCTTATCGCTTTTGTAGCATCTGTCGTTCCACCATCGGGTCTACAACAATTCATATAAAAGGAATTTTGTTTATTCATCAAAATCATACCTCCCAAACTTGAATAAAACATCATCTTTGCTAGTTAAAGGAAATTGATCCCTAATATCATCTCGAAATCCTCAAGTGGTATGACTATACAATTCAACTTGGCACGCCAACTTCCTATGCTAATTAGAACATTGTAGGTAGCTCTTGCAACTGTTTGTGCCTTACCCATAAAGGTTTTAATTTTCATCGAGGTCTTGGATACCTTAAGACCCAAATTGTGCACCATCTATTCTACAATGAAATAATATGTTGCACTTATATCCAACATCACAGTCACATCTTTCCCATTAACCTATTGCCTGCATACATTAGTTTATCAAAGGGAACAGACGAACCACTAACTACATTCAATAGGGCGATCAAATTCAATGTTGCATACTTCAAAGATTCTTTGTCTTCTTTGGCTATCAAGTCATTAAGCTTCTCCTTCCTAAGACATTTTTTTGCGATATTTAGACCACTGTACAAGTTACAAGCAATCTTATCCTTCTTGAAGGATGTTTCTCCATTCTTCGAGTCACCATTTTGTTTGCCTTTACCTTCGAAATCTCCCTTTTTAGAGTCTTTTTTCTTTTTCCCCTTGATCTTCTCCTACTGGGCATGGCCTTTACCCTTCAAAAAATTATAGTAACTTGCCTTAGATTCCTTCGTCATCCGAAAATTCACTAAGTTATCAGCGATCCTGATTTTACTAACCATATCCTTCACATTTTAACTTCATAACTCCATTTGTGCCCAAGGTTATAACTCAGGCAGAGAGTTAAAAGCCTTATCTCTATTTGACATATTGTCAATATTAAGCATTAGATAATTAAATTATTTAACATAGTCTCTTACTGACCCATTTTGCTTGAATTTCTTCAAGGTGTCTCTTACAAGCCAAAAAGTATTCATCAGAAGGAATTGATCCTTTAACTCCTTCTTCTTCTGTGCCCACGTGTCCATAAGAGTTCTACTTCCATTGATCTCGATAGAGGTCCTCTTCCTCCACTAAAACTTGGCATCTTCACTGAAGAACATGGCTATCACATTGGCCTTCTTAACATTGGACACCCTAGTAGTTGTAAAATACTGCTCCATATCCTACAATAAATTTTTAAACACACTGGCGTCCCGCATGCCTTCATACACATTAGGTTTTCATACTTCACCATTAAAAGCTTAAGGTGTTGAGCTTTCAGTACGACCATTATCTTGTGTTACAATACCACACCTTAAGATTGTAATCTCAAACTGGGCCATCCTCGTGTGCCTTCAATAAATCCACCATTTGTTGTTGTAACTATCGAATCTAATCCTCCATCATCTCGAACCGAGATTGATAAGATGTAACCTCTTATTCATCCATAGGAATTGGCCTTATACGTGCCTCCACCATGGTATCTCAATTTGTTAAATTGCTACCTGTCACCATACTAAAGTTAGGCTCTAATTCCAGTTGATACAAAAGCTTATAAGAGACTCAAATTTTCACCGAAATCTAACACTAAACACCTTTGCACAACAATCTCTCTTAAGTCCGCTTAAGCGAGACTCAACCATCCACGATCCTCAAAGTTTTTAACCCTCACACTCGAAGTAAGAATGCTAAGAAAGTAATAAGAAAACAATATAGGCAACAAGAATAATATAGATATGGTAAACATAAACTTTTATATTACTTTCCCTTAAAAAAATATAAAGAATGCTCTCGCAGATGGAATTACTGAATGAGAAGAGTAAGAAGCTCGAATGAGTTATATATAGGAACTCTTGGCTTGGTAGCCAAGTTACAATCCAAATCCTAACTGAACCAAACTACTTAAGATCGTGTCTATCTTAACTAGATTACATCATGTGGAAAATTGAATGACACCCTCATCCAAATAGGATTGTAGTTGATATGATAGAATTACATCACTATTAATAAAATAAGAGTTTACATTTGATTAGGAAATTAACATCCTTATCCTCGAAGATCTCCATATCTTCAGATTTTCAATCCCATTGCAACTCTAACTCTTAGTACTAATGTTTATCCGCCACATCATCTAAGATCTCCCACGATTTCTATCCATCAATAATGCTAAGTGATCCTCGTCGAAGCCCTTGTATAGTACAATGGTCCAATCTAATGTTTCCCACAATAAGTTTACTAGTCATGATTTGTTCATCTAAGCATAGTCTAAGTCCTTAATCCATCAAATACTTATCCTTGGTTAAGTCAATTCCCATATGGTCCAAGACTCTACTAAAATTTGCACCAAGTATAATCCCACTTGATCACGTTTGCCTTAGAATTTTCATATGTATCCCTTATGTGTGTGATCCAGCTAATCTTTCCCCTAAGACCCGCTTTCAAAGGTTGCTGAGAAGTGCTCCAAATGTTAAGGGTGTAACGGTAGGCCATGATCTACCCCTAATCAATCTATCTATTTCTTTCAACTTATAATTCAAATAATAAAATATTAAAAAATATATATTTAATCCTAATTAAAATTATAATTAATTTCAAAATTTTTTAGGAGTTTTACTTATATTTAATTGTACTTAATAATAGAATTTTTATGCTTAGAGATAAGAAAAATAAATAAAAATAGTTATTTTGGATACCTTATTTTAAAATTTTGATAAGTATTTTTTATTGAATTGATAGCACTCAAACAAAATAAAATTAGGAAAGAATAAAAGGAAGAGATGGAATAGAAAGAAGGTGATAATGGCACTGGAGGTACTTCTAATATTAAGAAAAATGAAGTCAAGTACAACAAGGTCACATTTGAGAGGTGTCCAACTCTCTTATAATCATAATAACAATTCCAACCAAATGCCTCTTCATTCCTCACTCATACCTATATATACCCAATGATTTTCATAGAGAATTTTAACAACCTTTCCACCTCAATCTTTTATAAGATTTTATAAAACAAATTAGCCAAACCAAAATAAAATACTTATTAACATCAATGAAAACAATTATTAGCAAAATAAACTAAATAGACTTAGGCCTTTAGCCTTCAATAGTGCTAATAGCTGGGCTGGGCACTTCTTCCTCTTCCTAGAGAACTGAAATGAGATTGAAGGCTTAACAATATCCCCTTTAAAACTTTCACCTTATCCTCAAAGGTGGAAAGCTAGAAACAACTAAGCAATTGTGTCATAGGACTCTCACGATGTTTCAAAATCTAGAATATCCCTCTACTTGAATAATACCTCAATACCAATTTTTGTCCCGCTTCTAAAATGCATAGCCAAAACAGACTCAAGCTAAACTTTCCACTTAAGATTATCTTACAAAATAGGAAAAAGTCTTGGCAAGGCTTGTTAGCTCTAATAGCTATCTTGAGTTGAGAGACATGGAAAACAAACTTATAAGAGTCAATTCTAAAAGCTTGAGTTTGTATGCCAGAGAATCGATTTTTTAAACAACAATATAAGGACTAAGATAACAAAGAGATAGTTTTTATTCACCATCTTAGTTAGCGACTTGCTTCGATCTACGTGAATTTTCTATGCACCAAATTTCCACCTGAAAACTTACATAACAAAAGTGTTGCTCTGCTTGTTTCTTCATTTGCATATGAGCCAAGCCTACTTGCTATTTCATCTACATAAGCATTAATTCTTTGGCTTTTAGTTGCTCTTATATTGCTGAATTAAAGATTTCAACACTAGGATATTGTGACAAAGCAGGTGGATCTCACCCATATGTCGCCTTGTAAGGAGTGAGTGTAGTAGAAGTATGAAAGGTTGTTTTATACAGTATTCACAACATTTTAACTAACAACTCCAAGTCTTCAACTAGGTTTGTACAAAGTAACATAGAAACTTTGCAAGACTTTGGTTAACAACTTCATTTTAGTCATTCATTTGAGGATGATAAGCAATGTTATGGTGTAATTTTGTCTACTATAACTGAAGTAATTCAGTCCAAAAAGTATTTATAAAAATTTTGTCCTGATATGAAACAATGGAATTGAGAAAACCATAGAGCTTGACAGCATTTTACATAAAAATCTCAGCAATCCCAATAGGTGAAAAAGGATGTTTTAATGTTATTAAATGACCATACTTGCTAAACATGTCCACCATAACCAGAATAGCATTAAACCTAACTAATTTGGATAATGCCTTAACAAAGTCCATCAACATATCTTCCTACAACTGTTCCAGTATAAGGAGGGGTTGTAATAAGCCTCGGGAGATAAAGATAGACTCCCATATTATTTGCACACATCACAGCTCTCAACAATCTCTTTACATCATTTTTTAGGTCCTCCCAATAGAGTTTTTCCATGATCCTCTTGTAAGTCTTCAGGAACCTCGAATATCCATCCACTAAGCTGCCATGAAATTCAACTAAGATTTTAGGTAACAAGGAGGAGTTTTTAGGTAGTATTAGGTAATTTTTAGCTAATCTTAAACTAAGCACCATCTCAGTTTACAATCGATGTCCTCCCTCAAAATCTTCTTAGTCGCTGCCAATTTTGGATACTAATATACTTCTTTCCTTAGTTAATCCACATCAAGGCATTGAGTTACTGTGATATTTAAGAGAACTAGAAAATAGGACGAAGCATTCATAACTTTATTCTCCCCTACTAATTTATACTAAATCTTGAAATCAAAGCCCAATAACTTAGTTAACCACTTCTGGTGCTCATCCGACACCAATTGCTGCTCTAAAAGGTGTTTGAGGATCTTTTTATCTATTCAAACCGAAAACTTTCTACTCAAAAAGTGGTATCACTACTTATGAACAGTAAACACTATAGCCAAAAGTTCACGCTCATAAATAAGCTTCAATCTTGCTCTCCCTTTAAATGTTTGGCTATAGTAAGTAAGTAACCAACTCTTTTGCATTAAAACTACCCCAATCCTAGTACTTAAAACATTTGTCTCAATAATAAATATCTCTTTAAAATTGAGTAGAGCTAAATTTAAGATCCTCAACATGGCTTGTTTAAGCATTTGGGCTGCTTCAATAACATCATCACTCCATTTAAATTCATTTTATTCGACAAATTAGTCAAAGGGGTAGCTATCTTGCCATAGTTCTTGACAAACTGTCGATAATAGCCAATCAACCTAAGAACCCTCTTAACTAGCTCAATTTCTTTAGAATAAACCACTAGTCCATCATTTTACCTTTTTATGATTAATAGACACCCCCTCTTTACTGATAAAGTAACATAAATATTCGATCTTTTTTTTTATATAGAGACAACATTTCTTCAAGTTAACAAATTATGATTGGCCTTTAAGATAGATAATACCTCCCTCAAATGTTGTTGATGCTAATCTTAAGAGGACTTGTAGACTAATATGTCATCGAAGAATACCAATACTCCTTTTCTCAACATTGGTTTGAATATTGAATTCATGACTGATTGAAAAGTGACCAGCGCATTCAACATCCTAAAGGGTATAACCAAAAATTTGTAATGCCTATCATAAGTACAAAAAGCAATCTTTGGCAAATACTTTATCTTCACCTTGATTTGTTGGTATTTGGAATTTTAAGTCCAATTTCAAAAATAGGGAAGTTCCGTACAACTCATCAAATAGTTTATTAATGGTGGGAATCAGAAATCGATTAGGGACCGTTGCCTTGTTAAGTGCTCTATAATCCACATAAAAACACCAAATCCAGTATTTCTTCCTAACCAAGAATAATGGGCTTGAAAATGAATTGATACTTGGCTAAATAATTCCAAAGGCCAACATTTCCCCCACCAATTTTTCGAACTCATCCTTTGAGTATTTGGATATTAGTATGGCCACACATTAATAAGAGATGTTTCTAGCTTGAGATTAATCTTATGATTCTTTCTCTCTAAGGCAGCAACTCATTCGACCATTCAAAAGCTTCCTAGAATTCATCAACCACATTTTATATGTCCTATAGAATCAGTCCCCTTTTTCCCCCCTCTTAAAGCATTATGCATCCTAGTTTTGCCAACATCTACTGCACTTCCTATTGTAATGTTTTAACCATGGTTCTCAATGAAACCTCTAATTTGCTTAGGCAGGTTCCTTTGAAGAATAGTCGTCTTCCCAATAACCAAAATCTTCAAGGTTAAAGCATGCCAATCAAAATTTGTGTGCCTAACTAAGAATAACCATTTGAGCCTAAGAATAATATCAGAACTCCCAATATCAAATCACAAAAAATCCTTTACCATAGTAACCTCCTGAATTTTTAACATAACCCTTCTACAGATGCCCTTACTTAGTATCGGTGCTCCAGTACCTCGAGCCACATCTTAGCTTGCTATTTCTATAATCGGAATGCTAATATGTCAAACTAGTTCCTCACTAGTGAAATTATGTGTTCTGCTACAATTGACAAGAACAAACCCTTGTCCCGTCCTTAAGCTTTATTAAATGAGTAGATGTAAGCCTAATAATTGAGTCTAATAATAATTGAATTTCACGCACTTAAAGCAACACCTTTGCCTTTAATTGTTCCTCACCTTTATAATTCTCCACCTTCTCATCATCAACAAAAATAGCAAAGATATTCAGCTCTTGATTCTTGCAATAATGCCCAATATGGTACTTCTCATCACACTTGAAACATAAACCCTTCTCCCTTTTTGATTGAATTTTTACAATTGTCATATGTTTATAAGAGATGGAAATTTTCTTTTTAGATTGGGTTTGTGGGTACTTTAGGAACAGGTTTAGGTTATTAAGGTTTGTCTGGATTCGACTAGGAGAGGTCCAGGTTATATATTTGCTTGGGTTGTATGTATTAGGTGGGTTCCAAATGGTATGGGTTCTTTTGGGTTTTTGATATTATTGGGTTCCTGGACTGATCTCATAATTATATTTCCTTCCTAATTCATTTTTGCTGACTTCATAACATCTAGAAGCCCATTACAACTCATCTTCATCGATTCTCCGTTAACCCTCTCATCAAACTCATTAATAAACACAACCACTAACGTATAATCATTTAGATTTTTCAATGGAATAGACAAAGCCCCAAAATCCTTTCAATATTGGATTACTGTTGACTTTTGTCTCAATGATAGGTTTGTGTTTTGATAAGAACTAACGCAAGAGTGGGTTCTTCAGTTCTTCCCAAGTTAAGTAGGGCTGACGATTCTCCTCTCACTGCAACCATACTAGTGTTGCACCGCGAAGACATAGCCCAAACGCCTCTAATTTCTCAACCTCAATCAATTAGTTCACCCCAAAATACCTTTCTATTTGAAATACCTATAAAGCTGGATCATCTTCTCCATCATAAATTGGCATTTTCAGCTTCTTATCGCATCAGTTATGTCACATAGGTAAGTGGATAGCTATCCCTTATGAAACTCACCTTCTAGGCTCATGATTGGCACTGTAACCTTGGTTTCACTCGGCTCAGCAACACACTTTCCCACTGAAACTACGCTTTTATAAAGAGCACTTAATACCTCTTCATGTTTTGGTATAAAGAGGAGACTATTGTATAGGTTAGACAAACGAGTATCTATAACAAGTAACTTTTCTTCCATATTTTCCACTCATGACTCCATTCTTGTTACTAGCATCCCACAAATCAAGCTAACTCGTTCTGATACCAAGGATGATAGAACCCAAACAAAATAGAGTTAAGAAAGAATAAAAGGAAGAGGTGGAATAGAAAGAAGATAACAATGGCAATGGATGTACTTCTAATATCAGGAAAAAATGAGGTTAGGTACACACCTCCTATAATCACAATAACAATTCCAAAAAATGCCCCTCATTCCCCACTCATGCCCACATATACCCAACGATTTTGACAAAGAATCTTAACAACCTTACCACCTCAACCTTATAACATTAACAAATGAATTAGCTAAACCATAAAACACTCAATAGCATAAATGACAATAAATGTTAGCAAAATTGATTCAATAAACTCGGACTTTCAATCTTCAATAGTGCTTAAAGTTAGGCACTTCTTCCTTTTCTTGGAGTACTGGAATTGGATTGAAGGCTTAATATGAATCTTAAGTGATCTTCATACTACTTGCTTCCATTGCCAAGATGTCTAAGGACTACTAAAACTTGCTTGAAAATGTATAATATAGGCAAAATATATCTAAAAACATAACCCTCAAGTCCCTTTCTTATAATTTTTCAAACCAAAAAAAAAAGGTCCCTTTCCTATATATAGTATAAGGACATAGCTTAGCTTAGCTTTAAAATGTCTCTATGACTTGATAGTCACCATAGATTTTTAAAGCTTAGATCAATTTTGTGTTTTTCACATGGAACACGTCTCTTAAATTATAAACATCCCTTTTTCCCCAAAACTACACCAGTTTTAGTTTTGTTGTCGAACTTCTTTGAATTTGACTTGATTTTTACCAAATGTAATAACATGTTATTGAGCGATTTGGGTCACGCAATAGTAGTTTTAAAGTTTTATAATATATCATATGGAATAATAGTCAATTAAATGATCAAGTTTTTGAGATTTTTTTAGTTAAGTGATCAATTTTCAAAATTTTCAATTGAGTGATTAATATTTGAAAAGTTAATCAGTTGAGTGAAAAAACTTAAGGTCGTTAGTTATTGACCAACCCAGCCCACTTCAACTTTTTTTACCTCTTTTGGTTAATTTTTTAAATGTTAATCAC
>JAOXYD010170181.1:0-10072 GCA_028565735.1 Pinacopodium congolense | reverse complement strand
ATAATATCATATAAGAATTAAATATAAATAAAAACAATATATTTAATAGTTAATAAAAATAATAAAAAAGTAAAAAATGGTTGGAAGAGTGGGTTAAAATAAAAAAAATTTAAAAAATGAAGAGGGGTGAGTTGGGTTGAAAATGGTCAAACCAATGGATTAAATCGATCCGACCGGTCAAATTAATCGGGTCAAACCGATCGAACCGTCCGGTCTGACCCTTAACCCTTCGGTTTTTAAATATAACGATTTTTAAATGAAACCGAATCGATGAACCGACCGGTTCGAGTTTAACCAGGTCGAACCGACCGGTCCGATCCGGTTTCTTAATCATTGATATTATGTGATTTTTTAAGAGGGAACATGGGGAAAGGGGACAAAAGATTTGAATTCCTAAGGAACACAAATCTCCTATCCCCTTCCCCCCATATCTCCTTCGTATCCCCTTTCACAAAATGAATATATATGGTGGTTTGGGAGCGACTGTATATAAATAAGGCAATCTACCAAACCACCATAAATACCCGTTTTGTAAGAGGGAACAGTAAGGGGCTCCTGTCCCCTTCCCTCTATATCCCCTTACTATTCCCTCTTACAAACTGGGTATATACAGTGGTTTAGTATACTGCCATATATAAATACGACAGGTCCTAAACCACTGTATTTTGTAATTTTGTGAGAGGGAACAGATAGGGGACATGGGGGAAGGGTACAGGACAAATCTCCTGTCCCTTTTACCCCATATCCCCCATATTGCCTCTCACAAAACGGGTATATATGGTAGCTTGGTAAATCGTTGTATATAAATGCTACAGTTCCCAAACTACTGTATTGTGTGAGTTTGTGAGAGGGAAAGAAGGAGACAGGAGATTAGAATTCTCAAGGAACAGAAATCTCATGTCTCCTTCTCCCATGTTCTCTCTAACAAAACGGTATATACAGTAGTTTGGTAGACCGCTGTATATGAATACGACAGGTCCTAATCCACCATATTATTTGATTTTGTGAGAAAGGACAGGAGATTTGTGTTCCTTAAGAATTCAAATCTCATGTCCCCTCTCCCCATGCCCCCTTCTTATCCCCTCTTACAAAATGGGCATATAAATACGGTGGGTCTTAAACCATCGTATTGTGTGATTTTATGATAGGGGATAAGGAGGGGACATGAGGGAAGGGGACATGAGATTTGTATTGTTTGATTTTGTGAGAGGGGACAGAAGATTTGTGTTCCTTGAGAATTCAAATCTCCTGTCCCCTTCCCCCATGTCTTCTCTCACAAAATGGGTATATAAATACGTCGAGTTCCAAACCATCATGTTGTGTGATTTTATGATATGGAACAAGGAGGGGGCATGGGGAAAGAGGACAGGAGATTTGAATTCCCAAGGAACACAAATCTTCTATCCTCTTCCCCTCATGTCCCCTATCACAAAACGGGTATATACGATTGTTTAGTAGACTGTTATATAAATACGACAAGTCCCAAACCACCGTATTGTGTGATTTTGTAAAAGGAGACATGGGAAAAGGGGACAGACATCTCCTCCTTATCCCTTCTCACAAAACGGGTATATATGGTGATTTGTAAACTATCAAATCTAAAACATAAATCTAGATGTTTAAAACACTATTGTGCGTGTTTGTTTAATATATTTGTCTAATATACCCATGATAATAATATATAAAAAGTATGCATATTTTCTAAAATACTAACATTTTTCTAAAACATTTCAATTCATAACGCATCTTCAAAGAACTTGAGTTTTGAAAGAAGATTTTGAAAGTAGAATGTAATTTGGTGAAGATATCCGTAATATAAGATTATGATGAGATAGGAACAAGTTATATAATGCCTTGAAGAACATAATGCTACATTGAATAACAATCAATCTCGATATGTTTGGTGTATTTATGAAAGACATCGATATAAGTAATTTGCATGATACCTTGATTATAACAAAAGAGAATAACTCCAAAAAGAGGTAAAATACTCATATCTTAAAGTAACTATTGTAATCTAAAGAGTTTAAAGGCAGTATCAGCAAGAGCTATGTATTTAGTTTCTGTATTCTAACGAGAGATAACTATTTGCTTATTACATTGTGAAAAAAGAGATGTGCTAAGAAAGAAATAATAGATAGTAGTAGATTGGCAGTTAGTTTGGAATGAAGTCCAGACATGAATTGATTTACAATGTGAACAACATGTGCAATATATGGATGAGATACCATAAGATATATAATATTGCTAACTAATTAGAAATAAAGTGTACCATCAATGAGAAGATTCCAATCAGTATCAGAAAGATGATCATTAAAGTTAAATGAAGTGTCAGCAATCTTAGTATTAGTGATGTCAACATGAGAGATGAGATTAGTAGCATCCTTTACTTAAGACAAATAATAAATAGTTTCATCAGATGATATTTCAAGACCTAAAAAATAACTCAGAATGTGAAGGTCTTTCTTTTCAAACTGTTAATGGAGAAACAATTGAAGAGTATAGATACCTTATGTGTCATCTTCCATTATTATCATATCATCCACATAGAGAAGAAGAATCATGCATCTTTGATCAGTTTTAAGAAGGAACAAGGCATGATTATAAGGATTAGACTAAAATCAAGATGTCCAATAATGAAGTTAAATTTTACAAATTAAGCTTGAGAAACTCGTTTTATTTTATACAAGACTTTGAAAAGATGACAACTTTATTAAGAGAATGATCCTATCTAATAGGAGATTGTATATACACTTCTTTTATGAGATCTCCATTAAAAAAGAAATTGTTGACTCCTGTTTGGAATAGTTTCTAACCTTTGTTAGTAGTAACTGTTATTAGATTGCGAATTGAGGTCAAGTAGGTTACAATAACAAATGACTTCTTATAGCCAATAACATACTATTAAGCGAACATATTAGTAACAAATTAGGCATTGTATTATTTAAATGACCCATCAGTTCAACTCCTAATTTTATAGACCCATTTGTAGCGAATAACTAACTTATCTGAAGGTAAGTCAATTGAGTCCCAAGTATTTATACTGGTGAGTGTTTGTACTTTTTCTACTATTTATTGTTACCATAAAGAGTCAGAACTAATCTTAAGATATGTTTGGGGTTCAAATAGAGAGATAATTATAGAATAAATATGGAAATCACGAAGATGGACGGAAGGTTAATTTTCACAGTCAATGTGACGAAAAGGTGCCTATTCCGGGAGAGATCCTCATGGAGAATGATCATGTGGAGGATTTGAATGATCCACAGTTGGATGAAATGCAATAGAATTAGGTGTAGATAAAGTCAAATTGTATAAATTATTAAAAGAATCTGCAAGAGAAATGTCAATAAAAAGAGATATGATTAGATAGGAAAAGAATGAACGAGGGTTTCACTGACTTGAAATTTTGAAAGGTAAAAAACATCTTATATCCCATAAGGTTACCTGACGAGAGATACAAAATGTCTACAATAAGGGATCCCAACATCTATACCTAACATAAGAATCATTGAAATATTTGTTTGATTATGATTAAAATTTAAAAGGAGGGGTATTACTCCTAAAATACATTACTCTACTTGAACTAATCTAAAATAATTTAGAAATTGAATTTTGTTCTATGCCATATCTTAATAAATAACATCATCATGCTTGTGGTTCTAAATTGGTGTACTCATGAGGTTATAGAAGAAAAAAACATGCACAACCAAAATCTTTAAGAGTTTGATAACTAGGGGTTTGTTTACTTTGGTTGTAGATTGTTGTTTTGAGTTGTGGTTGTTGTATTTTTGTATTAGTAATTGTATTTTCTTTATTGATTTCTATGATGTATTAGTGTGTTTTCTTTATCGATTTTTGTGTTTATAAAAACAAAAAACTAAAACAAAAAACGAAAACCAAAGTAAACAAGCACGAGTATAATTAAATAGATGTTTATAGGGAGAGATGTTACTAATGATATCAAAAGGGATATAATTTATAATGTAGACAACAATAAGAGTTGTTTTTCTCCAAAAAGTATTTTAAAGGATGAAGATGCGAGTATGGCTCAAGTGGTATTAAGAATGTGTCAACGTTTTCATTTTACCTTACCATTTTGTTAAGAAGTACATAGATAACACCTTTGAATAATAATACCTTAATGAGCAAGATATTGGGTGAAATTTGTATTTATGTATTCTATGACATTATCATTATGAAATATTTTAATCTTACATGAAAATTAAGTCTGGATCATATTAGAAAAACGAGAGTAATTAGAAAATAATTTAGATATATAATGCATCAGATAAATCCATTTGTAACAAAAAAATATAAAAATATAACGTAATCTCTTAAATTGCCCATTGCTCCATAGGGACTAGGATCTTAAATGTCATAATGAATCATACCAAAAGTTTATTAAGAAATAAAATTATTAAGGGAAAAAGGTAAAGCATTACTTTTGGAAAGTTGAAATAAAATGCAATCAAAATATTTAGAATTAATAGAACTTAAAGACCTACTAAAAATTAAGGATCCCAATATAATACAAGAAAGATGACTAAGATGAGAATACCAAATATGAGAAGTGACAGCACGAGCAACAAAGTTAGATGGAAGATGCAAGGAACCGAGTTTAAAAAACCGTCTAACCTTAAGCCATGTTCCAAGAATCTTTCCTATCTGTGGATCTTACATAATATATCCATGACTCGAAAAATATATGTTAACACTAAGTTCACATAAGTGACTAAAATAAATGTGTGATAAATAAGGCAGAAGAGAACACGGTATTAGAGCCTGGTTAAAGTTACTAGAGAAGAGCATAAAGGCCTTGTAAAGAGAACTTAGGAGATATACTCTCAGTTAGACCTTATATGGCATTAGTGATGGTGGAGGAAGGCTGAACAGACTTGGAAGAATTACTTTGTCAAAAACTGTCGAAATCATTTTCTACATTCAAAGATGTGATGTCCTGATTTTTTACAATAGTGATAAGATCCTTTTCAAAACGTCTTGACTAGACTACAAGGATCTCAAGAGAATAAGATTTGAGTGACAAGAATGACTTTTACAGATGGAGCAGACTTTCCTATACGAAGTGCATTTAATCAACTTTCTTCTATGATTTATTCGTTAATCATAGTGTCAAGAGTTAGTAAGAAACCTCTATAAAGAAGAGAGCTACAGATAGATTCAAATCCATCTCGAAGAGCCATCAACATATGTTAAATATGCAATCGATCATGAAGATTTACATAGATTGTGGCCACAATAGGATTAGTTCATGAAAGATCTCCAAAGGCTAATTGATCCCATAGTTATTGTAATTTTGACACGTAGCTATGCATTATTTGGCTAAGTTATTGTTGCATTTGATGAAGTCTTCGATAGAATTGAAATTTATTAACATCATCATATATCAAATAATGATTCTTTAAAAAATCTTGTACCTCTTTAGTTATGTTAAAGCATAAAAAATCAAGCTTAACTACTTTAGCACCTGTATTTTGAAACCATGTTAGGATCTGATAATTCATTATATCTCAAGATACTAACTAAGTATTATGTACATTTTTCTTCTTCTTCATCTACCTTTTTGGTTAGTTTAGCTATTTCTCTAATGATAATACACCAAATGAGCCTTTCCTTAAGAAAAATACACATTTCCTCAACCCACAAAACATAGTATGATCCATTAAAGGTAACATTAATAAGATTAAGAATGTATTGAGGGAGTTTAGAGGCATCTATAATAAAAGAAATGTAGTAAAAGGGATAATGCCTAGCTATATAGTTTGAATTTGACCAATATGACCTAAAAAATGGATTTAGAACATCTTAAAACCCCAAGAACCAATTTGGGTTATGACGAAACCAGATAAAAAGAAGGTGAATTAGTCAATTAAATTAATGATTAACGAGTTTGAAACGAATCAAACTAACAAGTTTGAATCGAACTAGAAGAGATGACTACTGATGTGGTGTTGACAAAGAAATGCATGGATAAATGAACATGTGACATGTGTCAATATTTTATTGACGTTGCGTTGATTAAATGATGATGTGGCAATACTGATCCAATAATTTAGTGACATGTGTCGATGATGTAACACCATATAGTAATAGTTTGTCCAGTGGGTGGTTAGCACATGACAAAAACATGGTGGAATGATGTGGCAAGGCATTGAAAATACATCATTTTAATTTTCTTCTTCCTTTAGATACTGAAAAACTTGATTTTGACAGTGGTGGATTTGGGCGACTCGTGAGGGCATGTGTGGAGGTTTTTCTTGATGCAATTTTCAAGTTTGTGTTATATATAAAGAGTATAATCTCGTATAAAGTAAGTTACTGCAAAACAAACTAAAAATTTAGAAGGGAAAAACATTTGAAAAGGATTGGTATAAAAGGAAAAGAGGGAACTCATAAGGTTTTTTCAGCTGGCGTAAGAGAGGAAGGAGGGAACCCAGAAACTTTTGAACTCCTTTTTACAAAGGAGGGTCTGATACTATGATAAATTAGAGAGATAGAGAAAGATCATTTTAGATTATGTGTTTGATTATAAATACAAAAGGGAGTTATGGTAAAAAAAAGGAAACAGTTCTTGATATTGTGCTAATTACATAATTAATTAAAGTGTTGATTTAATGTTAATTGATAACTATGGTTGGCTTTACAAGATATGTTTACAGATAAAAATCAAGTGCTACAAGAATTGAAATTTGTGTTACAATATATGGTTGTATTCTATTAAGATAAAACTTTTTAGTATAAAATCATTTCTTAAATCTTCAGATTTTTTTTTAAATTGCAAGGTTTTAAATTATTTTAAAGAGAGTTGTAAACACTTGAGATTTGTAGGTTTTATTATTGAAAGGACTAGAGCTGTAAAGTTTATTTTGAAACTTTTTTAAAAGGAAATTTATAGTAATTTTCTCCTCACCTACCAAAGAAGAGTAATAGTGAATTAAATTTCTAAAACAACTTGAAAAGTGGACATAAATCAAGGAGGATCGAACTAATATAATTGTTTGCACAAGCCCTTTCCCTTACTTCTTTAATTACTTGCTTATTACACTTACTTTGTTTGATTTTGTTTACGTATAATTGTTTATCTTTTTTAATTATACATATTATGTTCTTATTTATATTATTATTAATATTATAAAAAAATACATAAAATATATAACTAAGGCACTTGAGATTGTAAGGCTAGTAGCTCAAAAAGATCAAGGATTATTAGTACATAAATTGTAGAAATATTTGGAGTTAATGCTTGAGTATTAGGACAAATGATTAAATCTTGAAAGATATTATTCAAAAATTAGCGTTTATGATTAGAGATACCAAGAGGAGATTCAAGCATTAAATAAGTTAATTAAAGCTTATTAAAATAACTTATAGTATCGAAAAATTATTTTTAGAGCATTTTATTTGATCAACTGGATTATAGTTTGCATTTTAAGGAATAAATAATCATATTTTGAGTCATATTAAAATAATTGACCTTAGTAGTGGGTAGGAGGTTGGAAGATACTATAAGAAGAGTTTATTGAAGTTAAAGAATAAGAGAGAATCAAGAGAAATAAATAGGAATCAAGTGTTATAAGAATCAAAACTTTAATTTAATATGGCTTTACTTTAATGAGAGAAAACTTTATATAGTGAGATAATTGTTTAGAATTGAAGATTATGTTGAACCAAGGGAGTAACTAATCTTGGTTTTGATAATAACAAAACATATTTGATTACTAATGATTAAGTTTATGATTACAATTCAAAGATAGGTATATTTCAAGGTGAATTCAATATGGAAAGCTTGGAGTTTGAAGGCCGAGTTTGAAAATAATAGAAGAACAAAGGATTTGGAAGCTTTAAGACCTTATATAGGCTATTTCAAATATGTTTGTAAGTTTTACTTAATGTTCAATTGATCTAAGGGCTTAATTTTGACTATGCATTGCATTTGATATGAAAAAGTTGCATATTCTCTCATTTCAAAGGTTAATTCATGATTTTGAATTGTTTGATATGTTTTGATCATTCATATAATCTTAATACATTATTTAAAACTTGTTTGAAGTCTAATTCATGTTAGATTGATGTGAGGATAAGTTTGGAACTTATCTGCATCTTGTTTTCTACTTTTTTGAAGGCTATACGGTGGGCTTAAAAACTATACGGCGGGCTCATAAGACCCTTATATTAGGCTATTTACAGAGACTTATACGGCGGGATGGAGGGTGTCATATTCCCCCTAGATACCGCCGTATTGACTCGAGACTGCAATGGCTAGTTTTTTACTTTCAGTTGTTTATTTATTTTCTTCATTTTAATGACTATTTTACTCTCTTAACCCTCCTTAAGCCTAAAAACAATATAAATACCTTCTCAAAACAACTTAACAATCTCTAGATGCTATAAGAACAAATCAAAAAGCCAAAATCTCTAAAAAAGCTAAAACTGCCTAACTTTTATTACTATCACTTTCAATCCATTCGTTTACTATTTTATTGAGTTTCTTGGTGTGCGAAATTATTGTTTTCAACTTGCTTGAGTGTTTAAGAATTTTTTAAACCCATCTTTTACGTTTTAGAGGGGCTATATCATCATATTAAAGTTAGAACTTATTCATTTATCAAAACTGTCTCTATTAAGACTGTTCTTACTTTAATCTCAATTTTAGCTGACAAAAGTTGTTTCTAAAATCTTGTAATTCATATTTTCTATTTACTTAAGTCCTCTACATTTTGTTTGACTCATGTTTCATTTTTCAAAGGCTTATTACAATTATTTTTTAGTTTGAACATTCAAATACATCAAAATAACCTCTATATTTGCTAGTTTAAGTTTCAATTTTGACTTCAATATGCTGAATTTGAATTTTAGTGTTTGTTCTTATTATTTTGTGTTTGTTAAGTGTTTAAGAGTTAGATTAATCATAGTTTCAAAATTTTGCGTGATTACTTCATCATTTACGTGCATTAATTAATTCCTACATTAAAACTTTCCTGTTTTGTTTTTTTCCTCAAATCACGAATTGCATCATCTAAATCAGTCTCTAGGTGCATAAACTTGTTGTTTTTAGTTTATATAAGGTGTTAGGATTGTTGTGGCATATTTAGTTTGATTTTTAAGAATTTATATTTTTTTAATCTAAATTTTCATAGAGTACTCTAAACTATCCAGATTGCTATCGTTCACTCATATCATTTATTGAAAGCTAATTTTTATAGAGTTTTCTAAACTATCCATAATTTCTGTTATACGAAGTTTAATTAAGCTTTCAAGATTTTCATCGTTTACTCATATCATTTATTGAAAGCTAAAGCCCTTAGTTTAATTATATATTGAGTGAAACACCTTTTAAAGTATAACTTGTTAATTGAATTTGGGGTGTTGAATCATTTAGTTAATTAAAAGTTGTAGATGCTTCTTTTTTCCTTGAAAAGAATTGTCAAAGGTTACTCTTCACCTTTAACAAGAATATTGAGTTTTGTATAGAATTACTCTTCACACTTTTGTAAGGGTTGCTCTTCACCCTTGAAAAGTAAGATTGTAAAGGTTACTCTTCACCTTATAAGAAAATTGTACTCGTTTTGTTTAATAAGTTAAAATCATCCAACAAGACGTAGCCTATCTTTGGAATAGGTGAACTTCTATAATTTCCTTATGTCTCTCTTTTCCATTAACTTCTTATTTGTTATTAGTTGTGTGGCTTGAATATTAGTTTGATTAAATTTATCTTGGCTTTTGCATTTCTATATCATCTTAGGTTGAATATTGGTTTAATGATTGCATTTAGATTCCAATTGATATAATTTGCTAGTTTTAATTAGTTTATAATTTTCTTAAAAAGTACTCAATTCACCACACCTCTTAAGTGCCATAGGGTTTACATATTATTTATGAAAATTGTGAGGTTTAGAATTTTTTAGAGTGTGTTTTAAGTACCTAAGATTTTCACAATTTCTCTTTATTATTAAAAGGACGAGTATCATAAGATTTGTATTAAACCCTCTAAAAGCAAGATTGTAGCAATTTTCTCTTCATCCATCAAAGAATAGCGATAGTGAATTGAAGT
>JAOXYD010170170.1:0-10072 GCA_028565735.1 Pinacopodium congolense | reverse complement strand
ATATTTACTTAAAGAAACTAAGCACTTGTTTTCAAGGTTAGTGACATCATCCAAATAAAAAAAAATAAAGATTACCTTCTCTTTTCCCTAAGAAGACAACACTACCACTATCACTAACATTTGAAAACACACATCCATTTCCTTTAAAACACACTTTATAATTCTTAACACATAATTGACTAACACTTAAAAGGTTATACTTTAATCGATCTAAAAATAAACAGTCAAAGGACTATTATTCTTACCAATCTTTCCAATGCCAATTACCTTACTTTAGCATTGTCTCTAAAAGTAATAAATCCACCATAATTTCTCTTGAAAGAAATGAATTACGAAGTATCACTCATCATCTGTCTTGACTAACCACTATCTGCATATTATTTATTCCTCTTCTTAGTAATCTACAATATAAGAAAATTATGTAGATTTAAGTACCCATATCATTTTGGGTCCTTGAGGGTTAGTTACATACCGATACTTGCCTCTTGGTGTAATATTTCTAATTCTATTATAGCATAAATGTGCAACATGTCTATAATAACCATAATAAGTACAAAACACTGAAGTATGAGTCCTATAGTAATATCTAGGCCTAAAAAAGTTATAAGACATAGATTGAAAGCCTTGTCTAGGTTGATTTAATATTCTCCTATCATTAAACCTAAGTTGAGGGGGTCTTCTAGGTCTTAGGTTTTGACTATTCATAAAGACATGATGTCTTGGTCTAAGTTGTTGTCTATTAGATGATGCATTTTGAACAAAATTCCTAAGTGGGGATTCATCTTCTAAGTTCTTTTCCTTAATAAAAGTAATCTTACTAGATGATGGATTATTGTTACTATTATATCCTAAAATATGTTTGTCATTAGTTATCTTTTGAGTACCTAACATGGTTTCTAATTTTTCATTTTCCTTAATAAATTTAGCAAGAGATTATTTAAAAGATTCAATTTCTTTCGTTAATACCATATTTTCATTCACTAAACTATCATTGTCCTTATTTATTGATTCTAGTTCTTGTTTAAGTCTTTTAATTTCTAATTTACACTTATCTAACAATTTTAAAGATTTCTTATGTCTAACATGCAATTCCTTCTTCTTCCTAGTCAATTCTTCTACACGTTCTAACTCTTCCTCATGGTTATACTCAACAATATATTCATTATCACTAATATTAGAGAGGAAAGAGAATTTTATGAAATAGAAATTTACCACATCTCCTTTTTAAAAATTGCTTGATTTGGTCTATGCGGCCTTTAATGCCTTCTTCTTCTATGATTCTTCCTTTCTTTCTTCTTCTTTTGCTCTTCTTGTTGAAGGTGTAGGCAATGCAATCTCAACTATCCTTTTTCACCACATTCAAAGTAAATTAAATTAACTAATTTATTTTTAGAAAAGGACTTTCCTTCCGTTCTATATGTTAATGCCTTCCTCCTTATTAATTTTTTTTAGACTCCTAGTGATGAGAGTGAGTTCTTGATTTTCGCTTAAGTAAGAGGATTCTTCATTTTCTCTTTCCTCCTTTCTTATAGGCTTAAATGTTAAATTCTTTTTTTAGGTACATTTTCATCTTCTTGAGTCTCCTTTAACCTTCTTCAAGGGGAGAACATTAAGGTCTTTTGCTTTTTAAATTCTAGTGACTGTAACTTCCCATGATTTTGACAAAGACCTAAAAATATTTCTAATAAGCTCATTATTTGTATAGGACATATCAACACCCTTTCAAAGCGTTAATAATATCAACAAAATGAGCATACATAGAAGATATAGATTCATCATGCAACATGTGAAATAATTCATGTTAGTGAGTGAGTATACTAACTTTTCTCTCTTTAACTTGTTTTGTGCCTTTAAGTGTGATTTCTAAGGTGTGCTAAATTTTATACACTATTTCTCACATAGATACCTTTTTAAATTAATCTATAGTTAGTGCATAGTATAAAATATACATAGACTTGTTGTTAAGGAAGACTAATTTTTCATCTTCAATATCCCACTCATCTTCATTTTTAGGCACTAATTAATTTCCTACATTTTATAAGGCATGAGAGTCTTTTATGAAACTATCTTCCAAAGTTTAATGTTGTTAACCATTAGAAAATATCTCACACTAGTCTTCCAATATAGGTAATTGTTTCTATCAAAATAGGGAGTCTCTAAGACATTAATAGCAAGTTTTAGTCCTATTGAGGACCTAAGAGGGGGTGAATTAGGAGGATTAAAAATTTTCTAATTTTAGTTCTTAATTTCATAAAAAAATTCAAGCATTTTTGTGGAAACAGATAATCCAAAATTCATATACACAATTCAATAATATGATTCCAACATACACACTTTCAAAGATAAACAAATTGTATATGAAATAATGATATAAACACAATTTATGGACCACAATAAGCATAACTGCTAAATTAAATATATGATATAAATATGACTTATAAAATAAAGGTGTTAATGTAAAAGAGTGTAGGGAAGATGGAAGATTTTTTTTTTATCTTAGTTTAGAGATGTCCACTTTCTCCTATGTCTGATGAACAAAATTTGTTGAGATTTGTCATTATCAAACATCAAAAGTACAAATCTTTTTTTCAAGACTTAAGGATAACCTTTTCAATCCTTTTAAAACCTAAGGATAACCTTTTCTCAAAACTATTCTACCTCTCAAAATTACAATTAAAAGAATCTCAATCAAACTCATTTAGTGCATCTAGAGGGGTCACTAAGTTTTTTATATGAATGCAAAAATGTGCACAAAAATTCACTAACTCTATCTCAAACAAAACTTCTCAACAAAAGCCTTGCAATGCTTAAAAACACTTAAATGATTGATTTCTAAACTCTTGGTTCATGAAAATAAAAGCAAAACCATCTATTTATAGATGTAGGATAAAAATCTAGAATAATCTAAAGCATTAAAGTCGTTTTGCTTGAGAAATAGTCATTGGAGCATAAAATTCACTCATTAATGCCTTTGATGTACCGTCGTTGTACTTCTTCTTCAACGTGGGCGTACAATGGCATTATTGTTCTTTATAATTAACCACTGTTTTGCATCTTGAAACACATTAAAACGTTTCCTAAAAAATTCCAAACATCCCCAAAGTTATTCCAGCACTATAAAAGCTTTTTTAACATACACGCACATTTAAAAACTTTCCAAAAGCTATTTTAACTCATTAGGAGGTTTATTAAAAATTAAGTCATGTATTATGCACATTTAGAAACAAAAAAAATTACTCTTGATTATGCATCCTAAATCCATGTATTATGTCACTTATACAATTATGCATGAATAACCCTCATCAACTACAAAAATGAACTAAGTAAGACTTTATAACAAAATTACAAGTGGAAACGTTTAAGAATTCTATCTTAATCTTCCAGCCACTTAAATCTTCATCATTTCATCATAATCTCCTCATATTGATACTTTGTAATCAAATTCTTTCATACTTCAACTGTAACACCTATCCTTCAAACATTTAAAATAAAAAACATTAATCTAAAAATTATTTTGTAAATAGCAAAATAAGGTGAATCACCCCTGGTTCAACATACCTTAAAGTTGTGAATTTGAAGGGCATTGAACCTATATTTCATTTTAAAATTTTCTCTTCAGTCACTTAAATGTTAATTCATGTGATTTAATTTAATTAATATATCTAGTGTAGTTGGTATTGATTGATTTGAGATTAATTATGAGTTGGCTTAATTACAATTAGGAATTATTTATATGAAGCTAACTTTTATGCATAATTATTGAATTTTCATGAGATTTCATAAGGATTTATGTGTAACTTTGAATAACTTTTCAATTTTAGCAATTTTGATAAAATTTTAAAAAATTAAAATATTGAAATTGATTAAATTAAATTGAATTTGACAAAAATTAGAAATGTGTTTTAAAAAGGTAAGATGGAGTAAAAAACATACTTGTTAGGATAAGATAGAGTGTAAAATGCACTTAGTCAAAGTAATTGTGAAAAATAATAAGATTAAGGCATAATGGAGCATAAAGCGTAGATACTATTGAATTACGTTAAGAGAATTTATATGATCATTCATATGAGTTTCTTGACATTTAATATTATACATAAGGATTGACTTTATTACATAATTTGATGACAGATTTGAATTGACGATTAAGAACAAATTATGATTTACTAGTTATATTAGTTGCATTGACTTAAATTGAAGTGCTTGATTGACGTTTAAAACCATTATAAAATTTTAAATAAGTATCTAGATAAGTAACTTCAGGATAAGCAATAATTTAAGTATGGGGAACTAATAAGGTGTATTATATAGACTTTTTAGGATATGATTTTATGTGTTTTCACCTATATCTTTATATGAATTTGCCCATTTTATGTGTATTTTTAGTTAAAATGCAAGTTCAAACTTAATTGAGGAGCTTGGTACAAAATTTTTTTAGTTTGAATGATTTTTCAAAAGAATATCATGTGTCTTTAACTACACCACTGATGTCAAAGTGAACCACCATTGAAGTCTCAGATGAATTTAGTAGATTAATAGCTACTAATATTGATGTCATTATGGATCATGCAAACTGTAATTGTAGATCAAATTCCAAATGGCCTTATATTAATAGAGAATGAGAGAGTTTAATAGCCTTAGATAGTATTTTTGTAATCTTTTAGATTTTAGTTAAGTTCTCTTTACAGGCTTTCTTTTAACTCTTGTATTAAACACAAAGTAGCAATTCAAGTGGTCAAAGAGTATACCTAAGGGAATGAGAGCTGATTTTCAATTAGGATAACACAAAATCTAATTTTATCCCATATTCTCTTGTTCTTTTATATCTTAACTATGATATTTTCATAAATATTTATATGCTTTTTGATTAAATCTATGTGTTTGATGAAAACTGAGTGGCTAAATTGATTAGTAGCTAAGGCAAGGTAAGTAGATAGAATAACTATGTTTTAATTATGTGAAGATCTTTGATTATTTAAGAGCATAATTATCTATTATAGACTGGCCATATAGAATATATTATTAGGTAATTAAGAATCTAAGAAATCTTCCTTGATTTTTGAAAATTTTGATAAATAATAAAATTTAAATCAATAAATGACAAAACTTTGATTAATTGTAAGGGTCTCAGATCTAAAAATAAGTTTGAGCATCCTAATCTTTAAGCATATTAACCTAAGTTCACTGACTAAATAATATAATAAGATTAATAGGAAAAAGGCATTGGCTTAATCATAGCTATATCTTACTTTAAAGAAAACACCCTAGATCTCACCATATAGATTTTTCACAAGACTTAGTTAATACATTGAAACCTGAACCCTTAACTAGACTTTTGGATTGGAGAACCTTAATTTTTACTTGTAAATATACTACAATAGTTAATTGATTTTGTTAATTTAGTAGTTTAATTTAATTTATCACATCAATTTGGATTCTCTAGACAATTATACACTGAGTAACCTAGTAGTTATAGAAGATCCTCATAAGAATGATATTTTGACATAAAGGAATCCACTATATTGCTTATTGACAAGATGTACTTACCTTACGTAAGCCCTATGGCACCTTGGAAAGGGTGGTAAATTAGGAATTTTAAAAATTTTAAACTAATTCGTAAACCACCTAGTACCAATTTTCCATGATATGCAATCACTAAATTGAAATTTAACCTAAATGCAAATGATATGCTAATTTAACACATTAATTCAATTTAAGGCAATTCTAAAACAATCACAACTTACACAAAATTAAAAAAGATAAGGAAATAAAGATACACCAAGATTTTTATATTAGTTTGGCTAACCAATCCTTTGCCTAAATCTACTCCCAACAACTTTGTTGAATTTTCATCGTAACACATCTTCCTTAGGGTAAAGAAGAACTTGAAAAATGTGTTATTTTGATAAAAGAGGTAAAGAGAAACTCGATAACATGATTTTTAATTGGGTAAAGAGGAATCCAATACATAATTTTTCTTTATGAAGGGTCAAGAGTAACCCTTTACTAAAATTCAATTCCAAGAACTTTAACCCTAATAAAAAGACTCCAAAATCAAGCTCTTAAATCTTAACTTAAACATATGCATAACCCAATACTATACCTAATTAATAACAAAACTCAAAGGGCTCAAAGATTGCAATAAATGCAAGTGTCAAACTTAACACTACCTTTTATTCTCATTCAACAACCAAAACCAACAAAAAATCACTTTTAATGCTCTCATAAACATCATATCAACATAAAGAATATTTTAAGACCCTTAAACAACCAATATGTAGGCTTCCTGAAGTTATATAGCCATTGGAAATACCAAACAACTATTACTCATAACCAAAAAAAAAAAAACATTATAGAGTTTAAACTACTCATCATTTATCATAACAGGTTAACTAGTGCCACAAATTGATCGAATTATCACTAATCGATTGGCCCCTTATAAAACAAACATTGTTCAATCATCCAACACACACTGGTTAAGTAATCACCTAAAAATTCAGTTTCCAAGTTCTACAATATGTAGAACTCAACAAAAACTATCATAAACCAAATCCGATTTAATTCAGAAAATTTTTAACAAGTTTCAAACATTTCCCAAAGATATTTTGAGCACTAGGACATCAAAATTAAGTTCAAAATCAAATTATGCCTTGGTTTATGACAAATTTAACGCATTTCCAAAAATTTTTCATTTTTCATACTTAATAACTTCAAAACCCATTTTTAAAAAGTTTTACAAACTTTAATAAACAATTCAAGCACATTCCTTTTACTCCAAAAACACTTCATATAAGTTTTAAAACTAATTTCAAGGTCATTTTAATTTTTACAATAAATCAATTTACTTAAACACAAAATTTGTCCTAATTATTGAAAATTTCACACTTAACAACTTTAAACGTTTTCAAGTTTCTAGAACTTTGTCAACCAATTAAAAAAAATTATTTTCTCTCCATAGCCAATTTATACATGTTATAAAACATCCAAAAGTTATTTTAGGCACCAAGACATTTCAATTAATTTTGAACATAAAATACGACTTGGTTGATAAATATTTTCATTCCAAACAATTTCATAAACCTTTTCGGTGTTTCAAAAACTTTTAAAAAACATCTCAAAGATCAATTTTCAGATGGTAATTGACTTTTAAAAAAATACAAACTCACTCAAACGACTTCAAAAACTTCTCAGAACATTTTCTATAACATTTAAATTATTTCTATGAAATTTTCAAAACCAAGATTTCTATCAAAACTAAAAGCTTGTTATAAACTACCAAATAATAAAATGAACGCCACCTTAGTGTGTAATAGGGTGAACTAGGGTTGAAGCCTTGAGAAGTTTGGGAGAGTTTAAGTTATTTCTACTGTTGTGTAAAGGAAAAATAAAAAGAAATAAAACCCCTTAATTTTTGCAAAATTAAAACAAATATAAAAAATAATTGAAGAAATCAAAACAAATAAGCAAGAATGCAAAACAGAAAGAAACTAATAACAATAAGAGAAACTTAGGTAGAAGATATATTTAGGATTTAGGATTTAGGACTTAGAATTGAATATTGAAAACATAAAGATTGTGTTTTACCTAAGACGCAAGCTTATGGATGCAAATAATCTCTTACACCCTTTATTTCACTAATTTTAGGCAAATCCTATATGATAGAAAATTTATTCCTAACTATGCGATAACCTAGAATAAGCTTGGTAGGGGTACATTTTATGATATTTTCATATGAGTTTCAATGTTATTTCATCCCTATTTTTATTTTTAAATGCTTATTTTGTATCATATTGAGTTTACATATAAATTTAATCTTTAAACATAAATACAAGTTAAAAGAGTTAAGTTTGAGGTGATTTAGAGAAAAATTGGAACTAGAAGAGGTGTGGAATCAATTTGAGGACCTAGATCATCATGTTATGAGGTTCCCCTCCAAATTTCAAGGCCATATGACAAACTATAAAGAGTACACAAAAAAAAAAACAATAAGATAAACTCAGTTGAACACTAGATTTAGTGCAGGTGATTTTAGTGAAGCATTATATGCACTTTTAGAGCATAAATTGCTCTAAAAATTGTATGGGATGCAAGAACATTATGAGAATAATCTACATACCAAATTTTATGGCTATTGGAGTTATATAAAAGGAGTTAAAGCAAAAAAAAATGCAAAGAGAGGCAAAAGATGTCCATTTTTTGGGCTTAAATGGAAATTGTAAAGCAATGTTGTTTTTGTGAGTTTTAGGGGAAAACTTGACCAAATTGCTCCAAAAATGACTTAAACCCTAGAAAGGACATATAAAAGGAAAAAATGTAGCAAATTCGTCACATTTGACTCCTATTTGTGCAGCCTTTCATCTCATTTGCATTTTCCTTAGGTTTTAGTGTGTTCTTGATTTTTTTTCATCTCTTTTCATATTTTTTTATTAGATTTCATATTTAGGTTATAGAACTTTGGTTTAGAGCTTGTTTATATGTTGTTTTATTATTTTTATTTATTTTCTTATGTATTTTCTTTTAGGTTTGTCAAATACTTATTGAATCTTGGTTTATGGTTGATACAGTGCTATTTCTTTAATCTTCTAGCCTTGTTCTTGTTTTTTTCCATATGATTTCTGCATTCATTTTCTATTTTTCTTTAATTTTAGATTGTGTTTAGTGTTATTTTCATTATGGTATTTTAGTTTTCTAATTCGATTAAAGATATTTGATGGATTTATAAATGATAATTGTGAGAATTAATTGGGTCTTTAATGGGTATTGTGATTTATGTTAAGATTGAATTGGAATTCAAAATTAATGCCATAAATTAAGAATTAATTTATAGGATTGACCATCATAGGTATAATTTCTAGTTCAATTTTTAGGATTTAGCTTTTGATTCATAATTTTATTAGCGAAATTTATAAGTGGCGATAAGTTAGTGGATTTTTTAAAGTAAACTTAATCAATTAGTTTAGGAATTCGATTCCTAAGGATATATGATCCAAGCATATGAGATCACGACCTTTGTTAGTCGTTCCCTAGTTCTTGTTGCTGTTGCGCCACTAAATCTAGAGAACTTGTTCTAAGTTGTCACGTGATTAAGGATAAGTTTTCTATTGTATAGGACTTATTTAAAAATGGAGGAACTTAGGACTTAAGAACTTGTTTGTGTCCATAGGCTATAATTTTAGGTATAACACAATCTTTAGGATTTTAATGATCAATTGTAATTCATAAATCTGAATAATATCTTTAACCCAACTTTTCATCTTTGTTATTTGCTTTCTTGTTTTATTCTCTTTAATTTTGTTAATTGTCTTTTTATTTATTTGATTCCTTCACATCCAAAGGATTTCTTTTATTTTAATTTTCTTTTTCTCAATATTAGGAATAGCTAAAAAACACAACTAGTTCTTTATAGAATCAACTCTCACTTTCCTTACTACATAGTTAGTTAGGTTAGTTAGATAAATTATTATTTGGTGAGCAGGCAACAACTCCACCAAAATTTTGGCACCGTTGTCGGGTAACTAGTGTAGTGTGTTAGCTATGTTTTGTGTTTTTTTATTTTTGTTTTCATTTTTTTTATCTTGGTCACTTTGTCTTTTGTTTGTTTTAATTTCACAGCTTTTTCAAATCTTCCAAACTTTTTGCAGTAATGGAACATTATCAATGCACTTTTATTGCTAATCTTTCTTGTCATCATTATTTTGATAATAACTTTTAGTTTCTTACTACTTCCAAAAGGAGCAATAAGTGGCGAACCTTACGTTTTTAATGGCGTAAGTAAGGATGGATCAAGATAAAGCTAAGATATGCAATGTTTGCTCATTTTTAGGCTACCCTATTTATACTTGTCCTATATTGCATGATACACAGTAATGTGGATTTAATTCTCCATTGATGTGTTATTAAGACTAGTCGTACTTCCAAATTATGCCTCCACCTCCACCTCCACCTCCACCATCGCCACCACAAGCTGATGGGATATCCTTGGAGGAGATCGTACAAAGTTTGTGTTGAACCAAGGGAGGTTCCAATCTTGGTTTTGATGATAACAAAACATGCTTAATCACTAATGGTTTGAGTT
>JAOXYD010170149.1:0-10073 GCA_028565735.1 Pinacopodium congolense | reverse complement strand
CTTAATAAATGAATGGCTAGAATTTGAGTTATGCTTGTTTTTCTAGTACTGCCTGTGCAGAAACCTTATATTATTTGGTGTGTTTATGAATGAATGAATTCCAAAGATTGATGTATGATGACTTGGATATGGATTTTTATGAATTGAGAATTTCTGTGATGATATTGTGTTAATTCCGGACCATCAAGTGTCCGAGGAGTTTAATAATTGAGATCGTGTTGTAAGTGTTTTCTATTTGTGTGAATAAAAGAATATGTCATATTAAATAAAAATGGAATAAAGTTGTATGTGTTGTAATATATCCCTCATATGAGAATTCTGAAATGAATATGTTTTGTTTAAATAATGTTAAGTCTTAGTCATGGGTACATAGGCATACCTAAAAGGGTCGGCATACCTAAAAGGGTCTGCAACTGCTCCTGTTACTAACACTTCGGTGTCTCTTGTTATTGAGACATATGTCTCTCCTGTTATGTGATACCAATAGCGGTATCTCCTAAATTAGTCATGTTACCCACTTTTGTAAGGATTAACAGACTAACAGGTTTTGTATTCTGGTCTCTACTCAGTTTTGATATGACTAAACTTTGTTTTGAAGCAGCTAAGTTCTGTTCTGAAATAAGTAAATTCTATTATGATATTCAGTTATGATATCGGTGAGTTTTGCTATGAAGAAGATGTGTAATCTGTTCTGATATCTTATCTTTTGTTCTGAGTTGCATGATATTTTGGTTTGATTTGAAAATGGATAATTAAGTATTGCAAATGACAGTTGGGTTGTTTTTTAATATGTGACTATTTAGATGACTATTTGTAACAGTTGTCAGTTTATACACTGTTTTATTTATTCCCCACTAAACTTTATGCTTAACACGGTGGTTTTACCCCGTGTAGGTCGAGATAGGAGGGTTTAAAGTATGGGACAATAACAACCGCAATAGCCAATGAAAAATGTGTTTTGTTTGGGAATGTATATTTGAGTTGTATGTCATAATATAAGACATGATGTATTTTTTTAACAGTTTGTAAATATTGTAATACACAAAGTTTATTTGAACTTAAGATATGTATTATTTTGTTTAAGAGCTTAGAATGTAATAACTTTAATTCAGATAAATTCAGTGTGCTGGTTAAATTCTATCTATTAGTTGTTTAAATTCTGGTAATGTTTTGTATTATTTTGATATGTTTGAGTCATATCTTAGATAATGCCTACCTATCCTTTTAAGGGGTATGTGGGTGTTACCGATGGTCCCCAAATGCCATAATGAATGAGTTGTAAAGGAGCAGTAGACACGCATGACAACAAAGAAAATGATAATCTAGTACTTTTATGTTGAAGACAAGAAGCACATAGTTTTATTACATGAGGTCTAATTGAGAGACTACGAGACAAGAAAAGGTTTTATTGCATGGGTGACTAAGTCGTTAATACCAAATGTCTGAAGAAACTTGATGAGCAGTGAGGGCAATTATATTATGAAAAGTTTAAGTTAATATCATTAGATAGAGATGGATGTGAATGGGTCCTTTGCGAAGTGGTATCTTGGTTTCAAGATTCTTTACAATGTAATTAAAAGGATTAAATTCTATAAAACACGAATTATCAATGACAAATTGTCCAATGGATAAGAGAGTTGTAGTGAGTTGTGGAACAATTAGAATATCATATAGGTAAAGGGGTTTAGGATGTTTAGTGAATGTGAGTGAATTAGTAGATATTATAAGAAGAGTATTACCGTTACCGATGAGAACTTGATTTTGATCCTCATACTGTTTTACAGTATTTAGTAGTTACAAATTAGGTGTCATGTGGGTAGTGACATTGGTAACTAGAAGCCATTTAGTGAGGTTATTAGCTGGAAAAGTAGGGTTGTAGGTTGGGTCATAGATGTTTATAGCAGAAAAGGTGGTATGAATTGGATTTTGGTCATATGAGGGATGAGCATTTTTAGAGTATTAGAAATGACACCTAGCTGTGGTATGGCCTATTTTGAGACAAATTTAATAGGGAATTGAGTTATAAAACCAAAGATATGGGCTGGATTGTGAATTGTAGTGATTATTGGCATTATGTGGGTCAGAATAGGTTGGGTTAAAAATTGGATGGTATTGTTGGGCTTGAAGTCTGGTTTTGGGTTAGATAGAGTTGGGATTTGGGCTATTGGGCCACAGGCCCGTGTTAAGATTGAAAGGGGATAGGTTTGAGGAGAAATTAGGGTTAGGATGTTTCTGTTGTCAAGGGAGGCTTTGTCTGCGATGAGTATGGCTATGGTGTCTGCTGCCTTATACGATGTCAGTGATAAAGGCGACATCGAGTGCTATGGCATCAGGTGAGTGGTAGACCATCAGGTGGTTCTCATAGGGCAAGACTTTCACACAAAGCTTCGAAAAGGTAGGTTGTGTCTTGTGATTCTCCATAGCAGTCGCAAAGGTTTCATATTCCAAAGGGAGGTCGTTGAGAGCAAAGAGGCTACTAGTTCTTCTGTGATGAAGGAGATAGTGACAATAAACTTAGATAAGGACAATCCTCCTTTCTTAGTGGTATGTATGCGATATTTGAAAAGAGAACGACAGGCTGTTGTTTGTTGTAAGAAATGATCTTCGAGGCACTTCTAGACTTAGAGAGTAGTTATACAACTAAGAGTAAGGGGTGACACAGTAAGGGAGAGGGAAGCAGTGAGAGTGCAATAGACTAGGCCATCATTTTTGTCCCAACTAACGTATTCAGACGACAGTGAAGGTGAAGAGGGGGTTGTATATGTGGGCTTCGGTGGTTGAGGCAAAGTACCATCAATATGACTAAGTAATTCACAAAGTTTGTATTGTCTAGGGTAGTGGTAGTGAAATTTGTGATGTGTTATAAAGGAAAGGGTGTGGGGGTTGTTGAAGTTATCAGCGTGGATTATAAATTTGTCTAATTTGTTATTTAGGTAGCCGTAAGAGGAAGTATGTTGTAGTTGGAGTGGATTATGTAAGAGGGTATGGATAGGTTTATAGAAGATGGAGGATGGGTGGGTGGGTTTGATCGTGAGCTCTTGATACCATGAAGAGAATGAAGATAGACTGAATTGTTTTTTACATTTCATAAAAAAATTAAAAAAGAATTTATACAAAGAGATATGTACCTAAGTATAGAAATACAATTAATCTATAGAGGATTATAAGGCTTGGATTATGTGATTGTAGAGAATCTAGAATTTAATTATGCTTAAATCTTAATTGAAGATGTGCTTGAATGATAACTGTCATACATTATCATAAGACGTTATGGTCTAACTTGAATATTCTGAAATGTTAAACTTTGACCTAAATATTGATGAAAATGTTAAGGTTAGAGTGATGCTTTTTGACTTAGGGTTAATTATACCAATCTTTTTGTAAGTCAACTCTTTTTTATTTTATTCTTTAATTATTAGAAATTACATTACATCCCTTTCTATTTTTTGTTTATTAACAACAAAATCTTTTGATGTTATTTTATATTAGAAAAATTAACTAAAAAGTGACAAAAGAAGTCATTTTTTAAAAGGCTTATTACTAAAAAAACAAGTAGGTGTAATTTCTTATAAACAATACGTTGATGTAAAAGGAGCATATTTAACTATACAAAAAAGGTTAGGATATTACCAAAATATTCCCCTCATATGAGAGAAGGCATTTAAAGGCTATCACATGGGACCCTAATCTTGTTCTTAACTATATCATTGCAATCTCCTATAGTAGAATAATTGTTTTTCATGTAACACGTAACAGACTACATCGTATATAACATTTTCAATGCAGAGAACACGCGACATCACCTATTACGAACATGATCACATTTGACAATCCTTGTTTTCATGCATTTTTCTTCTTCTCTAAGTAAAATATAGGGGAATAATTAATATTTTCAAAATTAAAAACTAAAACAAAGTCAAACTTTAAAAGAATATGATGTAATCAATCCTCAAAATTATTTTAATAAGATTTGATTAAATGGAATGATTGACGAGGTGTGCAGTTTATTGTCAAATCTAGGAAAATAAAGCCATCTCCAAAAGTAGCAAAAAATGACCCCTGACGACATGAAAAAAGATCACAAAAAAGATGTCAAGATATTTTTTTATGTAACTTTTTTTTCTTGTAATTGGTAGTTTCTGTGTTTTTTATTTGACAAAAGATATAATTTGCCTCCTAACGTTTCTAAAAAGGTTTAAATTGCCCCTAACGTTTTTTAAGGATCACTTTATCCCTTAACGTTTGTAAAATGATTCATTTTTCCCATTAACGTTTACAAAATGGTGTAAATTGCCCCTTTAATATTAATTTCATTAAAGTTTTGCTAATTACCTTTTTAATAATTAGTTAATAGTTCATTTATGGAATATTAACAAAATTAATATTTATCTAATAAGATCTTAATGAAATTAGCGTTAAGGGGTTAAAATGTACTATTTTGTAAACGTTATAGGGTAATATGTACCATTTTGTAACGTTATAAGATAAATTATACCATTTTACAAATGTTAAGGAGTAAAGTGGTACCTTAAAAAACGTTAAGGGTCAAATTAAACTATTTATCAAATATTAGGGGGGCAAATTATAACTTTTATCTTTTTATTTTTATTTTTATCTTTTAAATAATAAAAAATAATTAATTACAATTTATCATAAAAATTAATTTAATAATAATTAAATATGAAATAAATTTAATTTTTAAAATTTAAATATGCTTATATACTGTAAAAACAAATATTAATTAATAGATTATATTTATTATTTAATGTATAAATATATTTATAAAATATAAAAATCAGAAGTTTTATTTATAATTTTTGTAATTTTTTAAGTTATATTTATAACTTATAATAACAAACATTCCCAAAAAACTTAGAAAATGAAAATTAAGTAGGCCGCTTTTGAAGGAATTATTGCCTTCCTTTTCCAATTTGTTGACCATAGTTTACAGCCTGTGCATTCTTCAGAATTTTTTTTTTTTGCTTTTTCCATTAACGAGAGTTGTAGGTAACTAGGTATTAATAAACATATTTTCCTGAAGAGTCGTTTAGAATTGTAATTTCAAATTTTTATATTTGAAATATAAAAAACTGTTCATTTCAATTATGTAATTTGAATTTCATGAAATTCAATATAATTAATTAAAAATTTACCAAAATGGTTATGATTTCTAAATGAATTTTATAAACTTAAGAAGTACCTTTTTATCTTTCAAAACTACCCGCAATAAATTTTTTATGTTTTTTTTAAAACAATTATAACATTATAAAAATATTATATAAGAATATTACCACATAATATTAGATAATGTATTATATTATAATCATATATAATAATTATATTATATTATAAAGCTCTTATATTAAGGGGTATATTAAGGAATAGATATTAATGAATTTTCAATTTTAGATTTATTTCAAATATGTTTATGAATAATTTAATTGAATTATATATTCTAAATGGTAACTATACAAATAAGAGAATTCATTTGCAAATGAATTCCATATATAAATGAATTATTTGTAAATGTATTTTACATTCTACATTCATTTGTTTCAAATATGAGGATGGGACCTTCGATAAGAGTAGGGTTGGTAGAAATATTTGAGTTTAGAACGATCAAAATCACTCAGTTCAGTCGAATTCGATTTGGTTGATTTCGAGCGAACATTAAGAGAATTCAAGTTCGAGCTAGGTTTAAAAAATAGAGGAATCTTATTAGAAGTTTGATTTGAAATCTCTGTCTCTATATATAAATGGCGTTAAATTTGCACTTTTAATAAGTTGATTCAACCTTATTCAATCATAATTCACCTCGAATTTAGGTTAAAAAAGTTTAAATTTGACCAAAAAATATACTTGAATTTTTTGAGTATGCCTCAAATAAGCTCAAGTTAGAACACCCCTTATTCAAGTTTAATCAAGTTCGAGTTTGGATCTTTTAAATTTTGTTCAGTCAAGCCTGACTTGGCTTAAGTTGAATAAAATATTTTCACATATGTAATCAATAAAAATTTTTCATTTTTAATAGACTAATTCTTACTTAAATTTAAATTGGATTTAAATTAAGAGCGAGCCGAGAAAGTTCAAACTTAATATAAGAAGAATACTTGTGTTTTTATTATATGTATAATACAAAATTATAACAGGGTATTTATACAAGAAAATGTGAGCTAATTTGATCTAATCTCAAGAAATTGCAACTGGGTATCATGATCACAATAGATAATCATCCTAATCTAATCCAATCTCTTATCACAACTGATAATCATGCTAGTCTTCTGTAATCTTGTTAACATCCCTCTCAAACTCAAGGGAGTATTGTAGATGTCAACTTTAGGTTGATTATAAGATCCTCAAAGCGAATGGGAATATGTGTTTTAGTTAATATGTTAGTTGTTTGATCAATAGAGGACACAAAAATCAAACATATGATGACATGATTTACATGATGACAGATAAAGTCGCAATCAAGTTCAATATGTTTTATAAGCTTATGAAAAACATCATTATTAGTAATCTGGATGACACTTCGGTTGTTACAGTGAAGTATAGTGACACAAGAATATGTGATACCCATATCAATTAATAACCACCGTAACTAAAGTAATCTAAAAGTGGCATCAACAAGAGCACGATATTCAAATTATATAATAGAATCAGCAACAACAACTTGCTTTTTGCTTCGCCAAGAGACAAAAAAATCACCCAAAAAGAAACAAAAACTAGTTGTAGAACAACGATCCATCAGATCACTAGCCCAATCAGTATTAAAGTAGCTAGATAACATCAAAGATGAGTTAGTAGAGAAATGTAAATCATGAAAGGGAGTTCTTTTAATATAACGAAGAATCCAAAGTACTGCAATAAAATGAGATGAGTAAGGAGTCGACATAAACTGACTGACTAGATGAATGGTATATAAGATATTAGGTCAAGTAACAGTGAGATAAATAAGACTCCCAACAAGTTATCGATATAAAGTAGGATTATCTAGAAGAGTGCCATCTAGTGTTGTAAGTTTGCAATTGAGTTTCAAGGGTGTTGATAAACTTTTACTATTAGTGATGTCAAATCGAGAGAAAAAGTCATATGCATACTTGACTTGAGAGAAATAATAACCTTCAGAGTTGTGAGAAACTTCAAGACCCAAAAAATAGCTAAAAAGGCCAATATCTTTAACATCAAAATGCTAATTGAGATAACTTAGTATGAAATATTAGATGTATCATCTCCTGTTATCATTATATCATTAACATAAAGCAATAGAAGGACAATGTCGCCATTACTTTGTCAAGTGAATAATGTAGAATCATGGGAACTAGAAAAAAAATTAAATTGAGTAAGAGTGGAACTAAATTTGACAAACCATGCCTGAAAAGTTAGTTTTAATCTATACAAGGCTTATCAAAGCTTACATATCTTATGAGGAGAATGATAACTTAAAATAGGATGCATATAAGCCTTTTATAATAAATCACCATGCAGAAAGGTATTTTTGGCATCCATCTGATACAGTTTCATTAACGAATTGCTGCAATAGCTAAAAGACTTGGAACTTATGTTAATCAAGCCATCGGAGCAAAAGTGTCATTATAGTTTATGCCATAATCTTAAGGATATCCTTTAGTTACTAAACGGGCTTTATAATGCTTAAAAATTTCATTAGAACGAGCCTTGATTTTATAAATCCATTTGTAATAAATAGGGGTCTTATTAGGGGGAAGATCGACTAAGTCCCAGTTATGAGTTTTTTTCTAAAACTTGATATTATTTAGTTATAGTTTGTGCCAAAGAGGGTCGATATTTGCCTCACAATAAAGTCGAGGCTCATGAAGGATTGCAATAGTATAATAATAATGAAAATCAATACGATAATGAGATATTTCTCTTACCCAGATGGAACGAGGAAGAGGGGTGTCGAAGGCAGATATAGGCACAGGTGCAGGATCAACAGTTGGTACATATTCAATAGGAGCACGTGAAGGAGGCCTAATATTGAGCACATCAGATTCACCTATATCAAGACTTAGAAATAACTCAAGGAAGGAATCAATAGAAAATAAAAATTCAGTATTAACTGAATTATGAAATTTAGAAAGAGAGGAAAACAAGGTATTTTCCCAAAAAGCAGCATGTCGAGATATATAAAATTTATTGAAAATAAGATCCCAACAACGATACCCTTTGTGTTCGATGCCATAGCTAAGAAAATAATATAAACATTTTAGTTTTATATGCTCATACAGTTGTAAAAGAATAAAACACATACAACCAAAAGGTTTAAAGATTGAATAGTCATGAGGTTTCTAAATAACCTTTCAAAAGGGGATAAATTATAAAGAACTAAAGTAGGAAGTTGATTAATAATATAAATAGCATTAAGGACTACTTCTCCCCAAAACTTTCCTGGGCATGAGGCAGAGAGAAGAAAAGCATGTCCTGAGTCAAGAATATGACGTTGCTTTTGCTCGACTCATCCATTTTGTTAGGAAATGTAAGGGCAAAAACGTTGAACAATAATGCCTTGTTAACTAAGAAACTGAAGGAAAGAAGAATCTTGATATTTCATGGCATTATCTGTTCGAAGAATTGTAATAGTATGAGAGAATTGAGTTTTAATTATATTTGCAAATGTAATGTAAGAGCTTGTTTTGTATCATTGTGGTTTTTGGTTTTGTTTTTTTATTTTTCTAAACACGAAAATCGAAAAAAACACAAAAACTGAAAAAACAGTACACAAATATAATATAAAAATTTTAAATACTAGCACGAAAATCGAAAAAATACACAAAAACTAATATAAAAACATAAAATTAGAACAAAAAATCACAACCAATAACAATACCAGACATTCCCTAAACTTGTGATAACTCAGAATAATATTTCAAAAAATATATTCAAGTAAATTGAGAATAATCATCAATAAACAATACAAAATAACAAAACTGAAGACATAAGTAAATGATCCCAAATGTCATAATGAATTAAATCAAAAGGACTATCTGAAATAGAATTGTTATTGGTCAAAGATAATGTAGATTGTTTAGCAAGCAGACAATGCAACCAATGAAATGACTTAAATTTTGTAAATCTTAACAATCCACGAGAAATTAAAGGCTGAATTTTAGTAACTGAGGCTTGACCAAGACGAAGATGCTATTGGTGAATTGAGGAGTTAGTGGATATAGCCACAAATACACTTTTCTGGGGAAGGTGAAGAGATGCAAGCTCAAATAATTAACCTACTATGTGACTCATCCCAAGAATCTATCCTGTTTGTAGATATTGTACCTTAACACCAAAAGAAGAAAAGATTATGTTTAGTCCATTTTCACACAATTTTCCATCAGAGATAAGACTAAGGGTCAAGTTAGGAATGTAATAAGTTTTACGAAAACTAAGGTTGGAGGTGGATACATGATTAATATGAGTAATGTTCATTTTAGTCCCATTTGCAGTGTTGATTGGTGGTAAGGAAGAAATGAATATTTCATAAGATAAGAGTTTAATATTTATGGTCACATGATTACAACATACAAAGTAAAAAAACTAATGAGAGTTACTCGGTATGGTATACATGTAGGGATATCAATCGGATGGGTCAGGTCGGGTTCGAGTTGGGTCATTTCGGGTCAACACCAATTCGGGTTCAGGTCGGGTCGTTTCAGGTTTGGGTCATTTTGGGTTGAAAGGTTTTCAAGTTCAGGTTGGGTTCATGTCAGGTTAATTTGGGTTCGTATCAATTTCAGGTCGGGTTAATTTCAAGTTGGGTAGAGTTCGGGTTGGGTCAACACAGGTTGATCCGTCGGGTTATATGAAATTTCATATATGCATGGATAAAAAAATTTGTTTGTCATTTCCCAAACTCTAAATTCTAAATAATAATATGCTTAATTAATTTTTTGAGATAATTATTTGTGATGCTTTTAATAATTAAAAAATAAGAATTTTAATTTATTTGCTAATGATAAGATTGAAATTTATTAAATTTTGATATGCTTTTTAATGTCATTTCAATCTTATTTTATTATTTAAATATTAAATTTGTGTTATATTTTGTTTAATGACAG
>JAOXYD010170138.1:0-10073 GCA_028565735.1 Pinacopodium congolense | reverse complement strand
AAGACTACCAATTAATTATCTAGGATTACCATTGTTCACAAGATCATTATAATGTAGGAATTGGCAAACACTAGTTATAAAGATCTGAAGTAGAACAGTGAATTAGTGTTATGTAGTATCCCTGTTTATTTTATTTCTGTGCATGTGATGCTTAAAAATGTTCAACAACTATTAGAAAAGTTAATTAGGCAATTTTTATGAAATGGTAAGATAGGTGAGAGAGCTTTTACTAAAGTGGTAGGGGAGAATATTTGTTTGCGTTATGATAAAGGGGGTTTAGGTTTGATACAATTACATGTTAGAAATCAATTTTTATTGTTAAAATGGGTATGGAAGATTATGAGTGGTAGTCGTGAGACTTTGTGAGGAAAAATTATAGGTTTTAATGATTTATTGCGTAACTGGTAGACGTTTGATCATCATAGTTTTGTGAAATTATCTCATATATAGAGAGGAATTCGGAAACTATGTTATAATGATGAGGGGGTATATAATAGCTCTATTAGAAATTGTGCTTTCATTATTAAGGATGGGAGTTTAATTAGATTTTAGTTGGATAAGTGGCAACTACAAAGTGTTTTAAGAGATTTATTTCCAAGACTCTGTACATTGTCAAGTATAAGGATTGAAAAGGTTAAATCAATTTATCTAAACCAACAAAATCATACAAGACATATATGTTGGCAATTTTGGAGAAAATGGAGATTGAGGCAAAATGAATAGCAACAATTGGTACAAATCATGCAAATCATTTAATATTTTATGTCGGTGATGAATGAACTTGTTCAATTATCTTGGGAACCAACAAGATTAGTTTACATAGTCAAGTTTTGAGTAAAGTTAAGGCATGAACATAGTGGGATATGTGGGTTTAAGAGGATATGATTTACAATTACTGTTCTTAATAAAAAGTTTTTTATGTAGTTGAATTTTAAGGGGAGATTTACGTCTAAAGCATAATTGTTAGAAAAAGGTGTGAAAAATCTTTCAAGGACCCATAAAAGGTCCTACCTAGCTTTGCTCATCAGTTCTTTTGAAACAGAGAAACATCTTTCAAGGACATATAAAAGGAAGTTTTTGGGAGGAATTGTAGCAAGTCAATGTTTGGGAGTTGTGAAAAGCATGGAATATGCAATATTTTGCAAGAAAGTATTCTTGTATAGATGGTATATTACATAAATGCTTTATTCAAGTTGATTTTTTATTGAAATGTCAAGATAGAGAGATTTATTTTGATGATAATAAGGTTTATAAATGCTCGTAGATTTTTCTAGGTTATTCATATAAGTTTTACGTGACTTGACCTTTAGGTTATAATTAATAGGGCTTTCTCCTTATTCAGTGTCGTTGCCTACTTTGTGGTGAAAACACCTCCTGTATAGGAGTTTTTCCCTCGATCATAAGTCATTATTTTTGTTGTTGGATCTTTTTAATAAAATTAATGATTTATCAAAAAATCTATATAATAATTTATATCCTGCAATGAATTGAAATCTATAAGATTGTAATTCACCTTAAGTACCATATGGCCATTTTCCATACCTAAAATTTCTCATCTAGAACACAAAAAAGGTTTACATTAGATAATAGTATTTTTTTTTACCTTAGTCAACATCTAAAAGTAATAAATTTGTTGGGATAGTCAATTTATATAATAAACTAGAACATTCTCAATAATATATGTAACTCACTTAGAAGAATAATATACAAATTGATTTGAGGTTGTTAACAGTTAATACTTACTATATCCAAGTCCTTTATACATAAAAAGAATCATAAGAGTTATTTTAGCTCCAGAATTACGTAAAGCCTTGTCAAAATAATTGTAACCAACAAAGTAAAGAATGCTTAATCTCCTTAATTTATTACATTAATTTGCAACTGATGTGGGTATAAATAACTATGTAAAGCATTCATTGTAAATGCCTAATAGACCATTTATAAGAAATAGGCCTTAAATGGACTAATTCAAATTTTATATGCAAATTGAATTGAAAATTAACATATTAAAATTCAATCAAGAAGTTTATTGCACCCAAAGGAAGATAAAACACTTGCTAACATGATCCAAGTTAAAAGTGGAGATGATTCAGGATTATAAGCCATCTCGTTAGGGCTAATTTCATGGATCATTGTTTATTTAGTGATAAAGTCTTTATTTTATTATAAATGTGTTTTGGCCTTAATTATAAAGTACAAAATATTGTTAATATAGTTTTAGAGTTGTTTTGTAGTATCCTATATTTATTAGTTGTAATCGTATACTCTAGTTGGATTAGAAAAAATCCTTAAAGGCGGTACTTTCCTTATGACATTAGGAATCTAAATTGAAAAGGATTCCTAGTTTCATAATTGAAGTATCTACATTGGTCTTAGTATAAGTAGAATTAGTAGTTAGTTTCCTAGTATAACATGATCTATTGGTGTCTAATTCAAGTAGATTTAGCAATTACTGTTTTAGTTTAAGTAAGAATACTTATTACAATCACAATTAAGAGGTATATCATAAAGGAGAATTTTCTAATACATGAATGGAAAATTGAGATTTAAGTAACAAAAAACTCTATCACCTACTTATTTAAAGTTTTGCATTTATTCTTCGTTTTTAGGTTTCTTCTTTATTCAATTCCTTGTTTCAGGAATTTAAACCTAAGTTGTTCTAAACATGAGATTTGCATTCCTATTTCATGAAATTCATGTCAACGTTATATCAAATATATTTTAGGTGCATACCTTTGGATTGGTGCAATCATAGTTTTTCTTGAATGCATTTTTTATTTCAATATTTTTTAATAAGGTCACTACATTTTACTAAAAAAATTCATTAAAAAGGAAAATAAAATAATTTGTGCAAATATGTCAAGAAATTCATCTAAGTCTAGTTTTTTAACCATGTAATCAATTTGATTTTTTAAGAGTATAATCAATTCAATTTATTATTGTGAGTAAAACTAATAAAAATCTTAGTTATTGTAAATGTGACTTAATTGAATGATTACTAGTCTTCGTTGTTTCTTTCAGTTCCTTTACCTCTTGTTTAATCCTTCACTTGTGTCATCCCTCAGCCATTAGTTCTCTTGATTTTAAAAAATTATAAGGTTGAATTCTTCAACTTAGTTTTAATTATTTCTTTAAAGAACTTGAGGAGGACCTAAAGAGTGGTGAAAGCCAAGAAATATATGAGATTAGAATTTACAAAAGTGAATTAATGTTTGAAACAAGAGTGGCTTGATACGTTTTACTAACTTCTCATAAAGGTTATTCAACAGTGGAGGGAAAAAGGAAAATTTTTTCATTTTTTTTTGCATATGTAACAATAATTTTAAATAATGAACGTATTATATAGTGATGTGAAAGACATATTAAAGAAACAACTACATTTCAATCACATAATTTTAAATGGGAAAACAACTTCTAGGCTCAAATGAGAGGGTTCATAATAAACATAATCTAATAGCCTAATAATGGAAGTTGCTAATAAGAGTGATGACTTAAGTTATAATGAAATCCATCTCACTTTTAATGCTAAAGGGGGCATATTTAGACCTAGGAGAGTTAGATATGAATGAGAACCTAGAGATCGAGATAGAATTAGATAGGAATCTTGGAAGTATAAAGATGAAAATATCCTCCTTTTAGGGTAGAAATGATATAAATGCTTACATAAAGTGAGAGAAAAAGATGGAATTGATAATTGATTATAATAATTTATTTAAGGAGAAAAAATAAAGATGTTTATGATCAAGTTTATAATTTATACAATTATTTGGTTAGATCGAATGGTGACTAAAAGGACAAAAAATTATGAGTGAGAATTAATGAGTTGGAATGAACTAAAAGGTCTTATAATGAGGAGATTTATGCCTAATCACTATTATAGATATTTTTATAAAAAATTGTAAAGTATATTAAATGTTTAAAAAGCATGGAGGATTACCATAAGGAGATAGAAATAGGCGTGATTATAGCTAATATTGAGGAGGATAAGGAAGTAAATATTGAATGGTTTTTTAATGTTTTGAATGGGGATGTAATTAATGTGGTATATTTACAACATTATATAGAGCAAGAATACATGGTGCATGTGGCTATAAGGTGGAGAGGAAACTAAAACGCAAAGGAGCATCAATGTAAACTATTAAAACTAGTGATTCTTGAAGGCCTAATTAGAAAAATGATAATAGTCATTCAACTAAAATATAAACTAGATCGTCTAAAGGTAAAGGTGACATTTATGAAATGGGTAAAGTTAAAATTCATTCAAAACCCTTTAAAAATAGAGATATTAAAAGTTTTAGGAATAATGCATATTAAATCTCAATCCCTCGTGACGGGTTATAAATATGTGGAGAGAGTGATTCATATGAAAAGAAATTTATGCAAGTACTTAATGATTTTAGTGATAATAATGTTAATTATGTCAATAAAGGTGAGTGATTATAATTAAAAGAGCACTCATTGTTCCAATTAAGTTCAATTGGTTATAACAGTATATTGGATGTTAGATTCATAACAAGTATATGTTGATGAAGTTGCCATAATGTCACTAGCATTAATTTTGTACAAGAAAAGGTATGTTTTTCCTTAGTGAAGCATTTAAGTTTATGCAAGATTCAGTAGGTTAAGGAATTTTGGTAGACCAAGGGGAATAAATAGATGTTGGATTCTTTTTCTATTTCTAGCCATAAAGATGTGCTACTATATGATATAGTACCCATGCAACTTGGTTATATTCTTTTGGGAGGTCGTGGCAATATGATAGAAAAACCAAATATGATGGTTTTAAGAAGAGGTAAACCTTTGTGAAGGATAACAAGTTATTAACTCTCGTATCTTTAACATCCACACAAGCCAATGTTGATTTTTCTTTATTTATTCACTTCTTCACATCCTTTTCATTAAAGGTTAAACACATTAATAAGTTTAGAACATATTAAAGTAGTAATGCAGTTGGAATTATGCATAACAGAGTATAAATAGTGAGTGCTAGAGATGTTTAATGTCACTGTTAACAATTGAAGAACCATTCTGAAAGCCCAATTTTGGGACTAAAAGGGTGGTCTACAATGACGCCATTGTGCAAATAAAGTGGTGAAGTTTTTACTATCTGTATGCATTGTATTTCAATATATTAAGGGCAAACATAATCCAAATCATAAGGGAAACCTTCCAAACCCTAGCAGACACAAAGGGGGTGTAAAAACTAAAATTTCGTCACTGAGAGGGAGGTAGACACTATCAGATTCAACAAATGATTCATAGTTTTTAAGATTTCATCTAGTTTTTCCTAGCTGATGATTTGGCTTTACAAAAGCATTTAAGTGACGAGAATTGACAGATTGTAGCTGAGGGTGACCATTTTTATGCTGTAACTTTGTAATTTTCGTTTTTCCACTTTTTTAATTTTTTTTACATATATTATTCAATGAGCATGCTCTATTTCATTTATTTTTTGTGTCAACTGATTAATATGTATGAGTAATCTACTTTGGTTAAGCTCAAGAGAGTATTTAGGTGGAGAACAGATTTGGTAGATATTATTTTTCATTTATTGAGTGATTATTTTATCCAATTTAGCTTTATCAACTAGGTTGGAATATTCAGTAATTATAATTCCATGAACATTAGGGTTTAATTATTGGAAAATCAATTGTCCAACATACCTATATCTAATAGTAGACCAAACCTTTGAGTCTTGTGTGAGGATTCCTAAATTTAACGAACTTAGATTTAGGCTTCTTGATTTTTACTCCTTTATTCCATATTATTTACGAACCAAAGTAGGTAATTTGAGTTTAAAACATATAAGATGTTCTTATGGCTATTATTAATATCTCGCTTGTGCGAAGTAGATCCTAATTCATACCACTCACATTTTAAGTGAGCAATCTATTGAAATCCAAAACATTAATCAGTTATTACCTTTGGAAGTCTTAATTATTAAAAATTGTCAGGTTGCATTTTATTTTTATTATTTTGCCATTGTTAGTTTCAATTCTTTATTTTAATCAATCAAAATCTTGGTTCTCTATGTGAATTCCACATAGTTTAATTTGATATTTTTACATTCGAATATTTTGGGTATGATGCTCGATTTACTCCGCTTTATACTACTTGTTGATAACATACACTTGCCTTTAAATTGGTCTAGGTTAGATTAATCAAAATTATATTTGAAATAGACCACAACAATCACTAACTTTGTATTTGTGATTTGCTATAGTGAAAATTCTCAACAAATTATTAGGGAGAGGATGTAAGAGAAAATGGTATCTTCTAACCTCCATAAATTGGTTTGTGTTCTTCTATTCCTTATACTTTTACATTTAAGATTTTATTCGTTTATATAATAATTTAAATTGTTTATAATGATAACAAATTAGCTTTCGTTTATATGTTTTGTAAAATTTGGCAAAGATAAAGTCATCAATTTAAAATATTTTAAAAACTTTAATTCATCCCTCCCCTATCTTATGTGTCATAGGGCCAACATATATTACTTGATATATTAGTTAAAATTAAATATACATAACAAAAATATTTGTATTTATAAAAGTGTTTTTTAGTTATTATCACCTATATTTCTATTTATAAAATCAATTATATTTTTATATTTGTAGAATATTTCTAATTTTAATTGCTTTGATTGTTGTTAACAAGTGATCATAAAATCTCAAAATAAAATCATTACTACAGAGCTACTCCCAAAGTCAATGTTATGAGTTACATTTCAAAAATTAAAATGGAATGCCTTGGTGTCATACTAGCCTTAGTATCGTTGCCGTTTTAGTTGTTATCAATCGGTATATCAAGTCCTAGAAGTTATTGGAGATTAAGTGAAAAAAATAAAAATTTTCTCCTCCAACCCTTTTTTGTTCAAATTCTCGCTAACGTTGGTTACTTTTGGCTCCCTCCTCCTAGTTATTGCTTGTCTTCTCCCCAACCGCTTCCCACCTACGTCTGCTTCCTATCCGCATTCAACTACCACCTACCTACAAATATTACTCTTTTTCAATGAAAAGAATGTGGAAAGTTTTAAATCTGGTATATTAGATCAGAAATGGAATAGAATCAGAGAGAGAGAGAGAGAGAGAGAGAGGGGTTAGTAGAAAGGAAAAGTGTAACAAAGAGAGAGAAAGTGTTATGTATGTTTTTTTTTACTCACTTGTTATTCATGTTCTAGAAACCATGGAATTAATTCATACTTTAAAAGCATTTTAGCCTTTTATTTTAATGACTAATTTTTATATCCAATTTATATTATTATTAACTTTTTGGACATGATTGAAGTAAAGTTAAAAATTATAAAGCATAATTTACTAAAGGATTATTTTTAAAATTTTATAAAATTTAAACACTATTTTATAATTTTAAAAAATTATTATAAATGATGCTAGATGACAGGACCCTATCCTATTGGACTAGACAACCTATCCAGCATTCCATGAAAACCATCTAGTTGATTATCTTAATCACATTAAAAAAGTTTCCGTGAAGCTAAACTTCATTTCCATTATCTTAAATATGTTTTGACTTCTATTTCATTAAACTTAAGTAGTGAAATTTTAGAAAGTGTTTGTAAAAGTTCTTAAAAATTTTCAGCAGCACAACAGTTGTATTTTTCCAAACCCAAAAATTTTAAAAGTCCCTGCAACAATTCAAAATACTACTATATTCACCATACACATAGTCCACTATAACTCAGGACATTTAAGTCCACTCAAAAGCAACATCAAGAGTTCAAAGCGTTCATTTAAAGGATTCAGTAATAATTGTTTTACAAAAATCTTATACATTTATGACATCAAATACAATATGCACAATGCAAAAGTTGCCTACACAGTAGCACTTAGCGAAGACAACTATACGTGCGGTGGAGTCCTGGCTACTTGAGCCTCTGAGTGAGCACCTGGGAAGTTATTTGAAAATAGGAGAAAGAGTGAGTTAAACGAGCTCAATGAGTAATATGCATTTGTCTAAACAGTTATAAAATTTTAACCTTTTATGTATTTAAAACAAACATACAACAATTCAAAATCCCATTCCTTAAAAGCATATTTAGAAACTTTCTTTATAAACCATTCACCTTCCTTAGCCATATGGTACCCTTAGGATTTAAGGTTACGGATTGCAATTTACGTCTCTTTCCCGTGCCCACAAGTTGATTATGAAACATGTACCGATTGTTATGAACTTACTCAGAACGATGCTCGTACTAATGATAACATGGTTATGACCTCACTTGTAACAATGCAGCACAATATAGACTCCATATGTGCAAAGGGCGACATAATGGACATACTAACAACTCAACCCACCCAGGTTAGTGACAGATGCCCCCTGGCATTGCCATGCATATTAGGATGTACTCTAATCGGTAATAACATAAGCATATATCCTCTCGGCGTACCATAGGCTAAAATTAAATTAACTAACATATGGGTTTGCCTCAATTTAACACAATTATGACCGCTATACGCCAGTATCATTTTGTATGTAACGGGTTGGGCGTATTTCCTAAAATTCAATATATATATAGGAATCAAAATTTCCATTGTGATTCTATCTAAGCAATTCAACATAAGTCAAAATCAAAATCAATCAAAGCCAAATCCCTTTCTTTATCAAGAAAATAAAACTTGAAAACTGAAATCATACATACTTGTTCAAATTTAACCCAATTATAACATGCATAAAAATTCACAATAAAAATTCTTAAAATATTCATAGCACATCTCATCTTAAAAAAATTTATACCTTTACTGAATAAAAGTCAATTTAAAACCCATTCACTTTTCAGAAACTATTTTAAGGTATACTTACATTTCTCATTTCTCCGTCAATCTCTTGACGTTTGGAGTCTATCATTTATGAAAATATTGCTTCCTTAGCAAGATCCTAATAACATGACAAACATTGCCATCAGTCACCATTTAATCTATGTATATGGGACTTCTTTCCCTAAATTTCTAGCACCTACAACAAAACATAAGTAGAACATTGCACAAACACATCATCACATATAGGACAGATTTAAGAACAAATTTAATTCACCAATTAGAAATAGGTGCTATCATTTTTTCACCACCAGCTCTTCTAGAAATTTTTCCCTAAAAGTCTTATCTTTCCAAAGCCTCTAAGTTTATGCAATTTGGTGTAGGATTCCAAGAGATATACCCAAATTACTACTGACTGGTCACAATAGGCGACGATTTTCCAAAATCAACTTTGAGCAAGAAATTCAATTCCTTAGAGACAGAATTAAACTCCACATCCTCATAACAATTCTAGCCCTATGTGTCTATTTTTCAAAGAGCCTAAGAGCAACTTATTTGGATGTTTATAGGTCATGAGATGGTTAAAAGACTGATACCAGTCTAGAGGGCGTATACCAGCAAACAAGGAAACAAGTGCACTTGCTTATTTGGCTACTTTACTATTGATTGTTTGGGATTCTAGGATCTATATTTTGCTAAAACTTAAGTAAGCTTCACATAGATCAGTTGGCTCATCTAATTCTCCAAAGCTTTTTTAGGCTTCATGATTTACATTTTTAGCTTTAGCGTTGCATCCTTGAACTTAGTTAACACCTTTTCTAAGTAGGATTTCCCTGGTTGTATAGCTATAGTGGCCTTAAACATTAAAGGATTGAGGTTATGTTAGTCATGAAAACTCATTTTATGTTAAATACCACAAATGCAAGGATTGTAACCTATTGTATGAACGGATATCACCCCAATAAGATTTTATTTAGTCACCACTTAATACGAGCTACACTTTTTCTAAGGAAAAATTTCATGTTAAAAAATAAAAATTAAGCTAAATTAAACAAAATAACAATGGACAATTAATTGGGACAAAGTGCAGGAATCTGATAACCAATGTTTAAATTATAAGTCACTTCTATCCCAATTGTACTTCCTTCTTATCTTATTGATTCAATTATGCTTTACCCAAGATTTTCTAAATTTTAATTACCTTCTCTCAAGGTGTAATTAGTTGTCCCAAGTTGAAATAAGATAGAGTCAATTATGTTGTCTCTCAACTTACACAAACTTTCATAACCATTCAAC
>JAOXYD010170118.1:0-10073 GCA_028565735.1 Pinacopodium congolense | reverse complement strand
ACTACTAGGTTGATTAGATTACAATTATTTAGGAAAATCCAAGTAAAATTGATTAAGATTTAGAAAAAGGCTAAAAAACTGACACTTTAGCTTAAACACTTGAAAACAATTTTTGATTGATTTTTAATAATTCTGAAAAGCAGGTCATCTTCCACCTAGAACCAAAGCACACAAAAAGCAATTGAATCGTACAAAGCAAACTAACGAACAAACATTTATAAAAGAAAAAAAAAGCAAAAATAAAAGGATATGGATGGGATGCCTCCCATCAAGCATTAGTTAAGGTCATAAGCTTGACCCTTCGCATATGTACATAATATAGTATCAAAAGGATGCTTGAGGCTAACGGAAAACATGCTCGAACTCTACGAGGAGCCTGGAGTAACTTCCCTCAAAGTGGGCTCCTTTTAAGCATGATGCTCTATATCTTTTGGGCAGTGGAACTGCATCATCTCTCCATCAAACTCCAATGTCTACTCTCTCCGATGGGCATCACCCTTCTCACACCAAGATGGTCTTTGTAAGAGTATTGCCAATGGATGTGGAGACTATCCATCCTGCATGCAATTTTCTATCTTTCACTCGCTCACCCACAGCTCGTTCAACTCGTTTGCGCTTTGCAATTTTTATTCTTTTCACTTTTCTTATTTTTCTTCTTTTTTTTCGTATAATGAGTTTTGGTTAGTAATAGCAAGAACTACATCACTTACCGTAAAAGGTAGTGCACCCTCCTCCTTTTCTCCAACAAGTGTCTCTTCCTATCCTAGCTTCTCTTGCTTTTCCTCTATGGCTTTTGGGTAACCCCATTAGTCTCCAATCTCTTCTGGATAGTCGTACATCTCTTCCTTTGATGCTCCCAATGATCTAGATTGATTAAAAATAGATTAGAGGGTTTACCCTAGGGTTACTTCACTACATCAAAGTAATGTTATGCTTAAGACAAAACATTTCTCTAATTATTTAAGGTGAAGTTTGGTCCTGCATCAATCTTTAAGCATTAGGCATAAAGTCTAAGAAGTTTAACCTAAAATTTTCTATTTTCAAATTATTACCCTCATGATAAACTAAGGTTTAGTCATTCAATGATCTAAATTAGGTTGCTTAAGGATTTGTCTAACAATTTAGGTGGATTTCTAAGATCCTAACTTGTTTCTTAACTTTATTCCAAGTGTTTAGTTTAGAATAAGCATCAACCTCATTATTTAAGTAAAGAACAACCCATAATCATGTATGGAAAACATTTAGCACAAATCTAGATCATTTTAGAACCATTTCGTAAAAAAAAAAAATCGGCCGCTCATTTGGAACAAGAAGTCATATCCACCATATTCATTATGTTCTTGAACAAAGGAAAAAAGAGTATGGATTTCAATGTAAAACAAGAGTTAGAATACACCATAAACAAGTTACAAACACTTTTACAAGATTCAATCATGTTTTTGAGCTTTAACAACCTTTAAACAAAAACTCATATCTGCAAAACAAGATCAAAATGATGTAGAAAAAGAGAAAACAACCTTAGATTATGAACAATATGATTTTCTCTGTCAAATGTCGTATTTTTTGTGTTCTTCTCTGCTAAAAATGAGTTTAAGACTTTAATATATATGTCTAAAAGCTGCCAGAGCTAATTGGCAAATTGTAGTCTTACAGGTCAAATTGATAGAGTTTTAATGGTTAATTTGTTTAATTATGACCTCTAATTCAATGTTTAATTGTTAAATTTATGTGATATTATGTTTAATTTGCAGGACGGAGCTTAATGACGAAAATTGGAGAAAAAAAATGAAAAATACCCCTCCTTTTTGACCATTAACAGCCCCCAGGTAGGGTCATGTTAATGGAAGAACAGGGGCCATTAATGGGTGCTGAAGTCAGAGTGTCGTTTTATAGAGGTAGGGCCCCTTTTATCACAGAGTTAACAGTTTCAAGTTCAAGTCTTCCAGATTTCAGCTTTGGCATGTTCCTAATTAATGCTAATGTCTACTAGCACATATGGGGAAGCTCTCCAGGTCCTAAAAATATCCAAAAACTTACAAAAAACCTAGAGAAGATAGGAGAGTAAGATCTACAAAAATCAAGAGAGAGCATCCTTCACTCCTCTTAGTCTTTTTCTTTAATTTTAAGTTTCAAACACTTAGGTTTCAAATTTGTGTATTGTTTTTTATTTTTTGAACATTTGAGCTTCTTTTTAAGAATCATATCTGAGTCTAGGAATCATCTAAGGGGGTTTCTAAACTTAGATTATTTCTTATTTAATTCCCTTTTTTGGATTAATCAAGGTTGATATTTTTATGCTTATATGTTTGAAAGTTCTTTATTTTTCTGCAAAATTTTGATGAATGAGATCTTGGCAGGAGTGTAGAATCAAGTTGAGTGTTGAAGAAACATCCACAAGTCTTTCTGAGATTTGTTGTAACATCTAAACTTTATATTTAAGCTCTTAATTTAAAAACAATCAAAGTATGTTTTATAAATTGCATATCTTGTATGCTTTGATACAAATGTGTGGCTAATCATTTTTGTTGCTACGGATTGATGTTTTGATGATTAGAAAGAGTTTTAACACATGTTTAAATATCTTTATTTTGCTTATTGGAGGTCTAGATGAACCAATTTTAAGCTGGCCACTTAAGTTTACTGTTTAAGATAGTTTAAGCAGGAGAAATCATCTTAAATTGTTAGGAAAATCAATAAGCAACACGAATTAATCCTTGCATGACCAAGCCTGGAATTTTGTGAAAGTTAAAATTCTAAGATTAATTTTATATAACCCACACTCTTGAAAATAAAGCCCATTTACTTTATTTTAAAGCATAACTAAACTTTAGACAAGATTAAATTGAGAAAAAGGAAAGTCTTAACTATAGTTTTATTTTGATTTTGTGAAGGGCTTTAATCAGACTTTAAATTTGTTTTTAAGCTCAATTAAATCGTCAATCATGTAATCTATAGCTAGTTTACACATTTGGTAATTTTTAGAATTTTTCAGAAGTTAAAAATAATTTTTTAGGTGCTTAAGCTAAGGTAGTCTAGTTTAAGCAATTTTCAGGTTTTAATCAAATTGTTTAAAAGTAATTGTAATCTGATCGACCTAGTAATTAATCAACATTTTTCCTCATAGGATCGACATTCAGAGTCTGAAATTTATTCCATTATATTATTTTTGTGTTAGGTATACTTGCTTTTATCCCGTTGGTTTAATTGATTCATTCGAAGGTTTAAAGTCACCTAACCATTACAACAAGTTTTTAGCATCATTGCTGGAGAATTTTTACCTCAATATTAGGAAAATTAGTATCAATTACTTTAAGACTTGTAAAATTCTATTTTATAATTTTCCTGAATTCTGTCAATTGTGTGCTTTTTATTGAGTTTATTTATTTTATTTGCTTTATTTTATTTTATTTAGTATTTTCATCGAACTTGTATGCATATTCAAGGATGCAATCCTAAGCCAGTAGACTTCGATTCAGAACTCAGGAGCAAGTTGAGAAAGAAAAAGAAGAAAGATCGTACAACACCATTCGATCCATTAGATGTAGGAACTTAGAGTGACACTGAATTCTAAATTGTAAAAATGGACCCTGACAAACATCTAGTTGTAAGATCTCATGTAGAAAATAGGGAACCAACCATGATGGACTTAGATTTAGAGAACCGAGGTAGACCTGTGGCTAGCATTGTCTAGCCTAAAGTCAATGCAAATAACTTTGAAATCCCGCATAACATCATTTAAATGGTTAGGTCCTCCCAATTTGGATGTTCAGCTTTAGAAGATCTTAAAAAACACCTTCAAAAGTTTCTCAATATTTATGATCTTTTGAAGAGCAGTGGTGTCTCTGATGAAACAATTAGGCTTAGACTTTTCCCTTTGTCTATTAGAGATAAGGTAAAACCATGGTTGTCAACATTTCAAACTGGTTCCACTACTACACGGGACGAATTGATTAAATTATTCCTACCTCAATTTTTTCCACCTGCAAAGATAGTTAAAATGAAAACTGAAATTAGTTCATTCATGCAATATGAGAATGAGAGTCTATACGAGGCATAGGGATGGTTCAGAGAGATGATTGTAAAGTGTCCAAGTCATGGATTCAATACATGATAGCAAGTTGACATCTTTTATACGGGATTGAGACCTTCAACTCGTAACGTCATTGATGCTACGGCTGAATGCAATCTAATGCTTAAGATTATGACTAATGCCTACAATCTGATCAAGGATATGGCCAAAAATAGTTTCCAGTATAATTCCAAATGCAATCCAAGGAAACCTCATGGTGTTCATGCAATCAATGACATAGTAGCTCTTGCAGCTCAATTGAAAGTACTGTACAAGAAGATTGATAGTTTAATTATTAGTACTAGTAGTAGTTCTTAGAAGCTGAATTGTGAAAGTTGTGGTAGTACCTCCCATTCATTATTAGAATGTCAAGAAGGAAGTCCTTTTGCTAGAGACCCTAAACAAGCCCAATTTGTTAGTAATTTAAATAAGCAATGATGAAACCTATTTTCAAACACTTATAATCTTGGTTAGAGGAATTATCCTAATTTTTCATAGAGTAACAATCAAAACTACTTACAATCACCTCAGCAAACTCAACCTAATTCGTAAAGACAACCTCCACCTGGCTTTAGAGCCAACCAACCTCAAAGAGAAGTGCCAAATTTTTAAGAGACAGTTCTTAAGTATATCTAATCCAATGGGTCTAGAATGCAAAACTATGAAGCTTCAATAAAGAATTTGGAGACTCAAGTTGGACAAATTGCTTAACTCTTATAAGAAAGGCTACCCAGTAAGCTTCCTAGCACAACCGAAGCCAATCCAAGAGAGCATGCAAAGGCGATTACATTAAGAAGAGGAAAGGAGGTTGAGAATGAAAGGAAGAAAGTAGAAGAGAAAGGTAAGCAAGTAATAGTGGAGAGTGAAGAAGATAGAGAAGAATAAAGACATGACAGAAGAGAGAGAGTTCAGGAAGAAGAGAAGAAGAAAGAGAAAAAGAATAAGGGTGCAAGTCCAGACAAGCCACCTAGGTTATTCGTTGATCCAAATGTACAACCATATAAGCCTATGATACCATACCCTCAAAATTTGAAGAACACTTACTTAGATAAGCAATTTGGGAAATATTTTTAGATATTTTAAAAGTTAAATATCAATATTCCATTTGCTGAAGAAATTGCTTAAATACCTTCTTATGTAAAGTTTTTCATGGAAATCCTATCTAAGAAGATAAGGTTAGAAAAATATAAGATAGTTAAGCTTAATGAAGAGTGTTCAGTTATCTTACTGAAAAAGTTACCTCCTAAGCTCAAGGATTCTAATAGTTTTACCATTCCTTGTACAATTGGTAGCTTACAAATTGATAGGGCTTTAATGAATTTAGGAGCAAGTATTAATTTGATGTCCCTATCAATTTTCAAAAAGTTAGGATTAGAGGAACCTAAACACACTATAGTGTCATTGCAATTGGCTGATAGATCACTAAACTCCACATGGCCTAGTGCATTTCAAGTAGTACTAAAGAAAGGAGGAACTACTCTCATGAAAAATGAACAAGAAGAATTAATTTCCACAAGGAAGGTAACTGGTTGGCATATCTGCATTGACTATCATAAGTTGAATGACGCCACAAGAAAGGATCGATTACCCTTCATTGATCAAGTAATAGAAAGGTTAGCTGGGCATAGTTTTCATTGTGCATTAGGTGGATACACTAGTTACGTAGAAATTTCTTTTGCTCCCGAGGACCAGGAAAAGACAAGGTTTACATGTCTATATGGAACCTTTGCTTATCGCCACATGCCTTTTGACTTGTGGAATGCCCTTATTACTTTCCAATGTTGTATGATAGCTATATTTTAGGGACATGATTGAGTTATGCATTAAAGTATTCATGGATGATTTTTATATATTTGGTTTACCTTGATGCATGTTTGGAGAATTTGGAGAATATACTTAAGAGATGTAAAGAAACCAATCTAGTTTTAAATTGGGAGAAATGCCATTTCATGGTGTAAGAGTGAATAGTGTTGGGTTATAAGATTTTAAGTAAGGGTATTGAAGTATATCTAACACAAGTCAAAGTTATTGCTCAATTACGCCTCCAAATTCATTTAGATTAATTTGAAGTTTTCTTGGACATGCTGGATTCTAGAGATGATTTATTAAGGATTTTTTCAAGATAGTAAAGCCCCTTACTAAACTAGTGACCAAGGATGCAATCTTTCACTTTGATGATAAATGTATGCATTCTTTTCAATTACTAAATGAAAAGCTTATGAGTGCACCTATTTTGGTATCACTTGATTGGTCTCTTCCTTTTGAGTTGATGTGTGATGCGAGTGACTTTGCAGTTGGTGCAGCACTTAGACAAAGACATGGAAAGTTTTTCCATCCAATCTATTATGCAAACCACACTCTGAATGATTATAAAAAGAATTACATTACCACTGAAAAGGAAATGTTAGCTATGATGTTTGCAATTGAAAAGTTTCGGTCCTATTGGTTCTTTCAAAGTTGATAGTCTGTACGGAACATTCAGCATTAAAATACCTTATGAACAAGCCTGATGCTAAGCCATGATTAACTCGATCGCTTCTCCTATTATAGGAGTTTGACATTGAAATCTAAGATAAGAAAGGTAAGGAAAATTTTGTGGCTGATCATTTATCTCGTCTAAATGAGGAAGTAATCGAGAAAGGAGAAAACCAAGACATAAAGTAGGTGTTTCCTGAAGAATACTTTTTAGCCATGCTTACTTTGCCTCGGTATGTAGATATAGTGAATTATTTGGCTAGTAATGTGATCCCTCCTACCTTTTCATACCAATAGAAGAAGAAATTCTTTTCTAAATTTAAGCGGTATCTTTGGTACAACCCTTTCCTTTACAAGATTTGTACTGATGGAATAATTCGTTGATGTGTTCCTGCTAAAGAAGTGTCTTCAATTTTGAATCATTGTCACTCAAAGGACACTGGAAGACATTTTGGCCCTACTAGGACTGCACACAAGGTGGTTGAGTGTGATTTTTATTGGCCTACTCTATTTAAGGATGCATTTCTTTATGTGAAGTCTTGTGATAATTGTCAAAGGATTGGCAATATTTCTAGGAGACACGAAATGCCACTAACCAAAATTTTGGTCTGTGAAATCTTTGATATTTGGGTTATCAATTTCATGGGTCCATTCCCTTCATCATACTCTAACCAATACATTTTAGTGGCTGTTGATTATGTAAGTAAATGGGTTGAAGCAATTACACTTCCAAACAAAGAAGCAAGAGATGTAGTTCGATTTCTTAAAAAGAACATATTCACTTGATTTGGGGCACCTAGAGCTATTATAAGTGATGGGGGAATGCATTTTTGTAACAACCAATTTAAATCCATTTTGTCCAAGTATGATGTTACCCATAATGTTGCTACACCTTACCATCCTCAGACTAGCAGTGAAGTGGAAATATCAAATAGGGAGATGAAGAGAATTTTGGAAAACATCGTTAGTTCTTTAAGAAAAGATTGGTTAACAAAGTTGGATGATTCACTGTTGGCATATCGAATTGCATATAAGACACCTTTTCGAATGTCTCCTTACAAGTTAGATTATGGTAAGACTTGTCATTTGCCAGTTGGATTAGAACCTCCTTCCTATTGATCTATTAATTTTCTGAATTTTAACTCTAACAAGGCTAGAGAAGAAAAGCTTTTACAATTGAATGAGTTAGATGAGTTTCTTCTTGAAGCTTATGATAACTCTAAACCGTATAAAGAAAGAATCAAAAGATGGCATGATAAGCATATCATTCAAAGAGACTTCAAAGTTGGTAATAAGGTCTTAGTGTATGATTCAAGATTGAAGTTATTTTTAGGAAAGTTGACGTCAAGACTAAGATTTATCCATTTGAAAAAATTGAAGTTAGCAATGGTCACTCATGTTTCAAGTTTAATGGCCAAAGAGTGAAGTTGTATGTGCATAATTCAGTTGAGGAGTTTTCTGAAACTCTTTCACTATTTAATCTTCATTGCACTAGAAAATTTTAAAGTTAGGTAGTTTATTGTATGTGATTTGATTTTTTTATTTGTGTTAGGATTTATTAAATCAAGTGTTATAGTTTTTGAAGTGTGTTTGAATTAGGTTTAGTATGCTTTCTTTCAGATGCCTTTGGTTTAGTGTGTTTGATTTGAATTTAGGTGTGTTTTAGCCTTGAATTTGAAGAAAATTGATTGATATTTCAAATTTGTGTTGTTAGGACTAGAATTTTAGAGGTATTGGTTAGAAATTTAGAAGCAAATTGATTAAAATTGGCTTAAGGTAGACCATCAATGGCACCCTGATTGGGTCACGTTGATGGAAGAATAGGATGTCGTTATTTATAGCATCAATAGGTCATTAACAGCATCCTGATCATTCATCAATGATACAATTATATAAAGAACAGGGTGTCGTTAAGAGTCGCAGAAGGTATAAAAACCCAGTAATTCTCGAGTTTTCCTCTTAGCCCCTTTTTGCCCCAAATTTTTCCAAAATTCATATCTTCCTCATTTGTTAACCAAATTGAGTGTTCTTGGAGTATATTTGTCACATTTTAAGTCCTCTACAACAATTTTTCATCAAATCACTCTAAAAATCATTAGATTTTTTAGAATTGTCTCTGACATATCCGAATCTTTTCTCCTATCAAGGTATTCTTTTTCAATTTTCTCTTAATCTAGGCATCCATTCACTTGAAATTTTGTATCATTATGTCCATAATTTCGTAAGCTTTCCATTGATACTAATTTTGTAGCCTATCATTTGGATCAAAATTTTGGGAATTTTCAAATAAATAAAGGATTTTTTGGAAAATTTTTCAGAATAATTTTGTAATTTTAGTGTCTACCCTATTCCGATGTGTTTATTAAATAGTTTCACATCAAATGGCACCAACAAGGAATAATTGGCTTATTACCCTTCCCGATTCATGAGCATCGACAATTTCAACTGGCAGCAGGTGTATCGATGCAACTCGTTTATTAAGCAACAATCGATCTATCCAGGTATCGAGGCTTAGTTCAATCTTTCTGGAGCCTTCAGGAGCATCGGTTAGGAGATAGTTTTGACCTTTTTAGGTCCATTCTATCCTAACATGGTTCGCGAGTTTTACGCGAACATCGAGGATAAGAATGACTCCGAGATTATTGAAGTTTGCTTGACAGTGCGAGGCATCCCTATACTTTTAACTCGTGCTTCCATTTTTACTTTATTAGGAGTACTTAATGAGGGTGACGTTTATATAAAGACTAAGGTCCCATTGCATGCTAATTCGGTTTCTACTAATCCATATTTTTCTGTACTTGCTACGAGTGAAGCCTTAGCACTTACTAGGAATAGCAGGTGTTTTATTATTGTTGCCCTTATTAGTTCTAGTGTTTTTTCTAGAGCTAGTGGATTGAATGAGAAGATGGTAGTGGATGCTTATTTTTTGTATAAGATTTTGCATGGATTAAGAGCTATTCTCGGGTTAACATTATCAGGTTTCATCAATCTTAGTATGAGATATGTGGTGAAGCTAAAAAAAGCATCCTAGAATTTTAGTTTTCCTTGCTTCTTAACGAGGCTCTTTATGAATGCTGGAGTTCCTTTGGAGTCGAAAGAGGTGCTGGATGCATCTTCCAAAGTTGCAATGATGCAATACATGATCAAGATGGAGGGTCGCCTCAGTGCTAAATTCTCTGAGTTTCATATTGCCTTGTTCTATGAGCTTTCTGCTTTTCGGGGGGCAATTAATCCTCGCTTCGATAGCCTTCAACATCAAGTGGATGATTAAACTGTGTGTGTACGTAGCCTCAAGGATTATCAGTGGTATAGGGATGCCAATTTCCTATCTTTCTAGTTCTTTTGGTTCTTTGTGTTGTTATTTTAGTTATTTCAGTCATTTCCCTTTCATAGTATAGGTTTCCATTCAGTAGTATAGGTTTATGTTGGCAAATCTTTTGTTACTTTAAGTTTATGTTGGCTCCTTACTGTATTGACTTTCACATTTATACGAGTAGAGCTCCTTTTGTCTAATTTACTATGTTATTTG
>JAOXYD010170107.1:0-10073 GCA_028565735.1 Pinacopodium congolense | reverse complement strand
AATGACAAAAGGCCAAAAATGGAAGTAAATTTAGAATCAGTTACATATCTTCTTATTAATTAATCCATACAGCATCGCCATAGATGTGGATCATCTTACACATAAAACTTAGCTTGGTTCTTCATCTTCTCCTCTTGCACGTTGATGAAATATGTAGGAAATTGATGAGAAACTAAGAAATTCACCCATGTCAGTGTACTAGAAAGTTGCCACTTGTACTGCATGTAGCTGCTTATATGATAAATCATCATTGATAGGGCTTGTGTCTGCTCCATCCTCTACTAAAAGGCTCAAATGATCTACTACTCGGTTCAACAAGCCTTTCTTATCCTTGATCTTTATATAGAACTTTTGAAGTAGAAATATCTAATCTATGAGCCTCGAGTTTACCTCCTTCTTTTCCAGTAGGTTCTTTAAAGCTATAAGATCATAATAAATAATAGTCCTAGTACCTAATAAATAAGATCTTAACTTATTCAAAGAAAAAAATATAGCAAGGAGTCCTTTTTTCGTGGTAGTTTAGTTTTCTTAAGGTTCATTTAGAGTCTTCGAGGAGTCGTAGATGACATGAGAGATCCATCCTACTTACTGGCCTGAAAAAACTCCAATCGCTTGGTTATAGACATCCACATCAGCTCGAAAGGTAAATCCCAATCTAGGGTTATAGAATAAATATAGTAACTAACTTTTTCTTCAAAAAATAACATGCCATCTTACAGTTCTCATAAAAACAAACTCCACATCCTTCTAGACTAACCTATACAATGGCTGTGCAACCTTCGAAAAGTCTTGAATGAACCTACGATAAAACCTTGTGTGATCAAGAAAAGAGTAAACTTTCGGTATAGAAGAAGGATAAGGTAAATAATATAAAAGATCTATCTTATCTCTATCCACCTCAATATCCATGACAGAAATTATATGTCCTAAAACTATCTCATGTCGAGTCATGAAATTAATGTTTTAGAATTAAGAACAAGTTTATTTTTAAGACATCTTTTAAGTACTAAAATGAGATGGTCTAGAAACTTATCAAAGAAATCACCATGCCCGGTAAAGTCATCCATAGGGACTTCTATGATTTTCTTAAGATAATCATAAAAAATATTGACCATACACCATGGAAATATGGCAAGGTGTTACACTGGCCAAATGACATCTGTTGATAGGCAAAGGTCACATATGGGTAGGAGAAAGTTGTCTTCTCCTGGTCCTCCAGAGCGATGGCCACCTATATGTAAACTGAGTAATCATCAAGAAAATAGTAATAAGCATGACTAGCAAAGTGCTCTAAATTAGTAAAAATCCATGCAAACTCTCCATCCATTTTGTACCTTAGTTAGAACTATCTCTCTACTATCACTCTACACTACTATCGTGCCTGACTTTTTGGGAAAGACCTACAAATGATTTATGTTGCGTTGGTTAGGTGACTTTAAAACTACGGGTGATTTTGAAATTATTTTACTTTGAAAACAACCGGTATTAAGGCAAGTGCACCTATCACAAAAGTAATAAAGTGGAGTAATTTTTCAGACTCTGAATGTCGAACTCACGGGGAAAAAGTTACTTAACTACTAGGTTGATCAGATCACAATTATTTAGGAAAAATCTAGAGAATTTGATTAAAAATTAGAAAATGACTTAAACGTAATTAATTTGGCTTTAACACTTCAAAAACGATTTTTGATTGTTTTTGAAAAATTCTGAAAATTAACAAATGTGTAAATTAGCTATGGATTAGATGATTGATGATTTAATTGAGTTTTAAAACAATTTTAAAGCCTGATTAAAGTCCTTCACAAAATCAAAACAAAGCTATAGTTAAGACTTTGCTTTTTCTCCATTTAATCTTTTCTAAAGTTTGGTTATGCATTAAAATTAAGTAAATGGGCTTTAATTTCAAGAAGGTGAGTTCTAGAAAAATAATCTAAAAACTCTAACTTTCACAAAAAAAATTCAGGTTTAGTTATGCAAGGATTAATTCGTGTTGCTTATTGATTTTTTTTTAACAATTTAAAAAGATTTCTCATGCTTAAACTATCTTAAACACTAATGTTAAGTGGACAGCTTAAAATTGGTTCATTCAGACCTTCAATAAGCAAAATACAGACATTTAAACATGTCTTAAAACTCTTTCAAATCATCAAAACATTAATCCAAAGCGACAGAAACGATTAGTCACACATTTGTATCAATGCATAGAAGATATGTAATTTACACAACATATTATAATATATCTGAAATTAAAAACTCGAATAGAAAGTTTAGATGTTACAAAAAAAATCTTAGAATGACTTCTGGATGTTTCTTGAAATCTCAACTTGATTCTAGACTCCAGCCAAGCTCTAATTCATCAAGATCTTGCAAAAAAATCAAGAACATTCATAGATTTTAGCACCTGGAGAGCTCCCACTTGGTGCCAGTAGAAAATGGAATTCATTAGCTACCTACCAAAGCTGTAATCTTAGAGATTTGAGGTTGATATTGTGGACACTACTCATCAATAGCAGGCTGCATCGATGTACAACAGTGGGCTGTAGGGTGCTGTTGTTGGACAGAAATGAGACACTTTCATCCATTTTAACTCCAATATCCATATTTAAGCTCCATCCCACAAATTAAACATAATAACATATAAAGTGGACATTTAAGCACTGAATTAGGGTTAAATTCACATGAAATAACACCCAAAACTGCTATACATTTAACCCTTAACAAATACCATAACAGAATTTATCAAAACTCAACATTTGAAAATCAAATATGCAACTTAAATGAAATGCCATATTCTCCCTCAATGAATGTAATTTCTTTTAAAAATATGTAAGGGCAAACTTCTAAAGTGCGTGAAGGATCAAAATGTCAAAGTCATGATTATCGAAATTATGCTCAAAACGCTTCTACATGCTTACAAATACAAAATCAATCCCATGTAATCCATAAGGCTTCTAAACATCTAAGAAGTACTCAAAATAATCATATTAAGACATTTATGAAGATACACGTTCCGATTTTTCTAAACATACAAAATCTAATCATGTAATAATGACCTTCATAAAGCTCTAAAGCCAATTAGAAAAATCTTTAATGAATTCGAGAAATGTAGACACATATTTATGCAATCCTAATCATGATTTATAATACAAAATCATTAAGACTTCAAGTCATTCAACTAAGTACTTCAAAAGCATCAATCATCAATTATGAATAATGATATATGAAAAAATGTTCTTAAAAACAACGTAAGCTCAATTTTAAACTTCGAAGGAATCCAAATCATCAGATAACATATAAAACAAATAATCATATAAGGATTAAGGTGTACCCATTTATCATTTATCACCATATTACTTGAATTTATCATGTCCTTAAATCAACAAGGTTGGTGATTTTGCTCTTATGCTCTTGGAATAATCTTAAAATCCTACAAGATAAATTTAACAGACTTTTAGCACCCATACTATCTGGGGTCCTTAATGATTAGTTATATACCTATCTCTTCCTTTCAGGAAAAACATCCTTAATTCTATCATAAATTTGAGGAAGAAAAGGAGTATACATGGTGAGAGGAAGAAGATTGAAAGTTTTGGGTGGGTGACAATTCGACGTTTTGAGAGAGGTGGTAGACAAAACTAAAATGTCAGAAACAAAAACCTTAAAAATTAAAACGTGTCCTATTGAGGTATCAGTTGACCGACCTATCTTTATTAGTTGATCGATATTACCTATCTCCTATTAATCGACCGCTAATATGTTGATGCACATACAAACAATAAAAATTAATCATGAAACATATTATTATTATTATTATTCATATAATACAAATCAATTGAGAAAAAATTTACAAAAATGCATAAAGGTGATTTATTTCTTTTAATCCTTGGAAATATTTATACAGATTCAACGAACTTTTGATACTCATATCATTTTTGTTTCTTAAGTTTTAGTTTTATACCTTTTATTACCATATGAAAAAACATTTACATTTCTTAAATGATCATAACAAAAATATTGAACATGCCTAAAAAGTCCATAATAATGACAATTAAAAGATGTGCATGACCTATATGCATTTCTATGCCTCAATCTAGAATCATTAAAACTTCTTAATGCATTGTAAAAGTGATATTGAGATCTTATGTTAGTTCTATATTCATTTCTAGGTATAAACATTTATCTTTGATAAAATTGTGGTTTAGGATATGCATAAGACATATTTAATGGTCTATGATGAGCATGAGACATATTTCTAGAAACATTAATATAAGTATATAAAGTAGAAGGAATATGTGCATGATTTTGATGATGTATATAGAAATTATATCTCTTTTTAGCCATATGCGCATTCTTTCTATACGATGGTCTTTGTGTATAAAAAATGCATAATGATTCTTCCTATGATGAGAGCTAGATGATGAAGGCCTAGAAACATTTTTAATTGATGGCCTAGGTTCTTCTTCCTCTAAGTTATTTCCATTAACAAAATTAGTCATACTAGAGGAAAGTCCATTATTACTAACATAACCTAAACCATGTCTATCATTTACAACCTTTTGACGACTCAACATATTTTTCTAATTAATAATTCCCTTTAGTAAATTTAGCAAGAGAATCCTTAAAGGAATCTATCTCCATTATAAGTGATGCATTTTCCTCTCTCAATTTAATTTCAAGACCTTCTACATTCATCAATTCTAATTTATTCTTCATATCTCTATTTTCTTCAATCAATTTTTGCATTACACAATCGATGTCATTCTTTGATTCTATTTCTTTTCAAAGCTTCCCATTTTTTAATCTACATTCATCAAGAAATTTTGAAGTTTTGTAATACCTATCATGCAACTTCTTTTTCTTCTTTTCCAAAGATTCTATAAATTCTAACAATTCTTTATAATCATATTCTACATAACATTCATCATCATTACGATGAGATTTAGGGAAAAAAAGGTACATCCTCTTTACAAGGAGTTGAGGAAGTACATACCTCATCATTTATAAAACATAACTAGGCTACTTCTTTGTGATCGCTTTTCTCTCATTCATCTTGATAGATTTCCTCTAATATATTCCATATTTCTTAAGTACTTTCACATGTTAATGAAAATTTTTCAAACATTTCTACACTTATGGAAGACAAAAAAAATATCTACTACTTTATAATTAAAGGAAATAAGCTTTTCCTTAATATAATCCAATTCTTATACGTCTTTGAATGTCATATTTTCTACGGACTTTAAAGGTGTACATGGACCATTTTCTATGATTTTCAAAAAAATTTCTCTTAAGTTTAAAATTTTATTTTTCATTTTATTTTTCCAATCTTTAAAATTATCTCCATTAAACAAAGGGGGTACATCTAAATAAAGTGTCATTTATCTTTTCCCACTAATTCGTTAGAATTATACCAATGTGAGACATAGACTCTAATACCAATTATTAGCCCTATATGATACATAAGAGGAGGTGAATTAGTTATTTAAAAATTATTCTAAGTTACACAACCTAATATTTTACCAATTTATTTAAATGTGAAAGCTAAACAATAATTTTAATTTATAAAAGTAAATTAAATAATAAAAAGAAGTACATAAAAGTAAAAGAGTAAGGAAGAGAGACACAAATGATTTATCATAGTTCAAAACAATCTACTTGTACTTATGTCTATTCCTTAACACTACTTGTTGAGATTTTTTTACTGATGTAATAAAAAATTCAATGTTAGTATTTCAATCCTTTTACAAGGCTCAAATATAACCTTCACTCTTCCTTTTAAGGCTAAGGAGTAACCTATCACTCCCTTTTCTAAGACTAAAGGATAAACTCATAGCACTCTTCTTTATGGATCAAGAATAAGTCTCTTCTTTTTCACGGCTCAAGGATAACCTGATAGTCCGTCGCTAACTATCAAATAATAAACCTAACTAAACCTTACTATGTAGTAGGGGGTCGAATCCATAGGGAGCTAAGGGTACTGTTATTTTTAATGTTTTAAAGAAAAACAAAAACAAAAAACTCCTACATGAAAAGAGAATGATCATAGCTAAGATGTAATAAAAACAAAAAAAAAAGACAAACATAAAGTAAAACACAATAAACTAACAACAATAACAAAGAAATGGGCTGAAGATATTCTCAAGATTTTGGAATTACTATTGATCCTTGAATTTAGATAAAAACGTTCTCTAACCAAGCTGCTAGCCTATATGTTTGAACAAGTTCTCAAACCCTCAATTCCTCTTAACTTAGGTAAATCTAACAAGTTCTAGAAAGGCCCCTATCTTCACTATAATCTAGAACAAGCTCTTTAGATTTAATAGTGAAGATGAATTAGGTACTAAGGAATGACTAACTTAGGCCACTAACACACAAGCTCGAAAAGTGTAAGGTATGGGACCCTAGACTAGTTGGTTAACTATCCTAACAAATCCATCTAACCTATTTCTACTTTATGAAAATTGCCAAGGACAATTATATATCACATGCTCAATCCTAGCATTCAAATTAGGAAATTGCCTAAATGGTGATCAAGCTTAAAGATAATACTTAATTCATGACATTTAATCAAAGTCCCAAACCAACCTAAGCTTAAAAACACAAAATCAACACACACTTAAATCACATTCTCACAATTAATTACTCCTTCATCCCCCTTATACCTTCAAGCCCTTAGAAACTAGCCATACATATTTAAATTAACCAAAATAAAAACTAAATAAACACAAGCCATACTTAATTAAATAAAACCAAGGCTGAAAAATTCAACGTACCAAAGGATAAATATCTTTAAACACTTAATCTAATAGAAACACAAAGTACTTTTTCCATTAACCAATTAACTAAAACTTAATTTAACTAAACTAAAACTAACACTCCAAAAAAAAATTTCTAGCACAATTAAATAAAATAAACATTGACATATAAATTTTAGAACATATAAATGAACAACCAAAATATGCTATGAAATAGAACATTGATATTTGCTAGGAAAGCATTAAAATAATGGGCTGAAATTTCAAGCATTCAGCTAAATAAAAAGCCTTAAAAGTAAAAAGAAAAAAGCTAAAGCTAAAGTTAACACTAGGAATGAATAACGAGAAAAAGTAGTGGCAAAACCAAGATGAAAATTAACGAAAATGGCCAAAGAAACACGTTGATGCTAACTTCTTAAGTAAACTCCAAGCTTTCCTATATGTGTTGCTAGCTCTCCCTCTTTTTACTATTTTTTTCCCCTGCCCTCCCTTGAGTGATTTTAAAGCTCTCGTCTTATTTCCTAGGGCTTCGGGTCAAGTCTCCTTAGAAAAGCTTTTTTTTATTGCCTCCTTAAACACTTCTCCGTGTTGTCATTCCACTTGAAAAGCTTTTAAAAGCTTCTTGTCTCTTCCTCTCTACACTTGTTTTAAGCCTCCTAATGTCGTTTTGTCAAGCTTTCTTAAAACTTTTGCTTTTTGTCTCCACTTGTAAAGCTTGCTAACCTCTATTTCCTCCTTGAAAGCTCCACTTGAAAATAGGTTTCGCTCTTTATTTTGCAAAGCTTTATTTTGATTCTTTTTTTCTATAATTCAAGTAAAAATCACTTTTAAACTTCTTATTTTTAGTGTGAATTTGTGTTCCATGATTAAATCTGCATGTAAATCCAAAAAGAACACAAATTAAGTATTTAAACATAAAAATAAGATTGAAATGATATTAAAATGCATATGAAAACTTAACATATTTCAATCCTATCATAACCCTTACACGAATACTTCATAAATTAACTTCTTACAAACACCCTTCTCATAACATCTAACAAAATAGTCACTCTTGACTCACCAAGGTATATAATGGCTTACTAAAATTTATCTGTGAAATGTAACACACAACACTCATAAAGTACTCATAAATATTTACCAATCACATAAACATATACCATAAATTCACAAACAACCTCAAGAATGCTTAAATCACTTATATAGATCTTTCATAATGTTTTTCATATAAAAAACAATACACATAACACATATTTATACCAAAAAATTTCAATATACCTGTTATATTACTATTATCCAACAATTCTTAACATTAATTAATATATCTATGCAAAACTAGCCATTAACTAATGTCTGGCTCTAGTCGATCGATTGTCTCTAGGCATTCAGTCGATCAACCTTACGAAGGTCAAGTCTCCTCTCTCCCAATTAAGGCCTAACAGCTCCAAACTTAACCCATTTCAATTCTTAATCTAATCTAGTATACTTTAACAGAAACCAATTAATACCAATCATTTCTTAAAACATTTAACATAATCAAATTCATTCAACTTACCAAATTTCCTTAACACATTAATCTAAGCAATTTCAATCATCTTATCACATGCAACCACATATATAACCACTTCAAATTTAATTCATACAACCCTAATTCAAACTATCTCTATCCAATTCATAAAAGTCAAGACTTAATCATATAAGTCATACCAACTTAACCAATTTACCAAATCATTAATCATTCCAAATTATTTATTCAAATATTAACCAATTTAATCATCATACATATATTCATAGAATACCATACATGCATCCATCCATAGATCAAGAGGATTTCCACACTCATCGAACAAATACAACAACTCTTTGTTATGCATTATATAAGCAAATACTAAACATGAATTCATATCTATGATTAGCCCTTTCAACCTAGGGTAAGACCAAAAATAAAACTTATATAAGTACTCACTTATATCAACCTATCAAATTCTATTCTTGAATTTGATCAGCTATCTTTAATCTTCAAGATCGACTTTAATACTTCTGTTCTTCTCAACTTGGTCGTCATACTTCTCCAACATACTTATTATGTTCTATACACGTTGCTTATCATGATGGTTTAACATACATGTACTTAAGTCCTCACTAAACACTTCAAGACTCTTTTATCTTCAAACCTATCTTACACAAAACAAACTCCACAAACACATTATTATAAACATGTTTTCATCATCAAAACAAGGTGCAACCAAACCTTGGTTCAATAGATTCTAATCACTATCTATAAAATTTCATAGATGTTTGTGATCTCTTTAGAAGCCAAGGAGTGTCAAATGATTCAATTAAGCTTAGGTTACTCCATTTCTCTTTTGGGATAAAGCTAAGGCTTGGTTGAATACTTTTTAGCTTGGTTCCATTGTAACAGGGAATGACCTTATGAACTTGTTCTTAGCCAAATTCTTTCCATCAACCAAGATCACTAAATTGAAAACTCAAATTTAATTATTTTCATAATATGAAAACGAGAGTTTGTATGAGGCTTGGGAGAGACTTCTTGAAGTTCTTTCTAAGTGCCCTACTTATTGGTTCAATACTTGTGATCAAGTAGATATTTTATATACTATACTCACACTATCTACCAGATGTACCATAAATGTTGAAGCTAGAGGAAACCTCATGAAAAAAATTGCAAATGAAGCTTATAGGTTAATTAAGGAAATGGTGATCAATAGCTTCCTATATAATTCTAAGTGAAACCCTAGGAAACCATTAGGAGCTCATGTCATTAATGATATAACAACATATATAGCTCAAATGGTAGTCCTTAGTAAGAAATTAGAGATTTTAGGAAGACAAGCTAGTAGTAGTTCATATAAAGGTCCTATAGCTTGTGAGAGTTATGGTAGCACCTTCATTCACCTTTATATTGTCAGGTAGGAAGTCCCTTTACCCATAAACTTGAACAAGCTCAATATCTAAGATATTTCAATAAGCAAAAAGGGGACCCATATTCCAATATTTACAATCCTAATTGGAGAAACCCTCCTAATTTCTAATGGAGTAATAACCAAAACTACTAAAATCCACCAACCAATCCTCAAAGGAACACTCCACTTAGCTTTAAAGCCAATCTACTTGCTTAAGAGAAGTCTAGTAAAGAAGAGACCATGTTTAGATGTATCCAAGAAACTAGACAAGAAATGCAAGGATAAATTTGAGATTTAGCAAATCAAGTAAGCCAATTAGTGAGTCTTATGAGAGAGAGGTGTTGCGTTGGTTAGGTGACTTTAAAATTTACGGGCGTTTGAAATGATTTTTACT